>VDFB02169679.1:0-107654 GCA_007258455.2 Sequoia sempervirens | reverse complement strand
TATTCAATTTAAGTGTGAAAGGGTATTATGAATGTGTGTGTGTATGCGAATAATATTCTAAATCATTCGAAGCTAGAGCAGAGTGTGAAGAAGAGTGAAGAAGAGTGGAGAAGTGTTCATGTTCTTAATTGGAACTGTAATCAGGCATTAGCAGATTATATTTTCTCAGTTCAAAATCTGAATGGCTATAATTTGAATCTCTTTGTAAGATAGTGTGTCTTCCTTTGTAATTGAGTAGTGAACTCTTAGGAAAGTGTGCCTCAATGCACATGTGCATTCCCATATTTCATTTTCACATACTTTTAATAGGTATAATCTTGTGGACTGAACTCCACCATGGTTTTTCCCCTAACAAGGTTTCCACATAAAAAATCTTGGTGTTATGTGTGTTTTTGATGTGTTGATGATTTATGTTTTCATGGTTAATAATCAAATTTAAGAATAAGGTTAATAAGTTTGATAAGTTTTGAATTTCGTGACACTGATTCACCCCTCCTCGCCTGTCTTCCCTTGTATTGCCAATGGTACTGGTAAGTACAATGGTAAGATTCCTTTAAAAAATTTCAGTTGTGGAAATATAGGTCACTATGCTTCAAGATGTCTAAACAGAGCTTTGAATAACAAAAATGAGGAGAACAAAGGTAAGATGATCAAGTTATTATGTTAGAGAAGATGCAAGCATTCCAATGATGAATATGATTATGGAGATGATGATGATGAAGCTTGTTCATGGCTTTAAAAAGATGAATCTATTTTTGCTAAATGTGTGAAGGAAATCCCTTCGGAGACAAATGATAAGACTAAAGGTACTTTGGTATCTGCTAAATTCATGCTAGACAGGAAAAGAACTACTAGATCATTGATAATGGATGCTCTAATCATATGACCAGTGACAAGAGTAAGTTTGTTAAACTTGAAAAATATGATGGAGGATGTGTTATATTTGGTGATGAATCATCTACTAAGATATGTGGAAAAGGTTCTATCAGTTTTGATGGTAAGCATAATAGTGATGGTGTTTACCATGTCAAGGGTTTAAGGAATAACCTCTTGAGTGTTGTAAAAATGTGTAGCAAAGGATACAATATTATGTTTTAGGATGATGGATGTGAGATTAAAAAAGGATATGAAAATTTTGTGGTTGCTATTGGAAGAAGGACAGATGGAAATGTTTATCAGCTTAAGGGTGCAAATGATCACTATTTTATGACTCGGATTAATGAAATTTGGCTTTGGCATAGAAGAATGTGTCACAACAACTTTGATATCCTCATGCGGATAAGTTCAGTTCAAGCTGTGAGAGATCTACCAAAGATTACAAAGCCTATCAATGTTGTGGGTAAAGAATGTCAAATTGGAAAGCAAGCAAGAAGAATTTTCAAAATCAAAGAACAATCTACTACTAGAGTGTTGGAATTGGTACATACATATCTTTGTGGTCCTACAAGAGTGAGAAGTCTTCAAGGTGATAGGTATTTCATGCTTTTAATTGATGATTATTCTAGAATTACATGGGTTACTTTTCTCAAAGAAAAATCAAAAGCTCTAGACAAGTTTAAAGCATTCAAAGTTATGGTTGAGAATGAAATGGATATGAAAATCAATGTTTGAGGTATGAAAGAGGTGGAGAGTTCAACTCCAATGAGTTTAATATCCTTTGTGAAAATCATGGCATAAAGAGGCACTTGTCTTCCCCTAGGACTCCTCAACAAAATGGAGTGGTTAAAAGAAAGAATAGAACTATTTAAGAAGTTGCAAGAACAATGATGAAAGAGGAAAATCTATCAAAATTCTACTAGAGAGAAGCAATTCATATGGTTTTTTATATGTACTCAACAAAGTTCAAGAAAAAGAAAACAACATAAAGACTCCCTATGACCTATGGTATGGAAGGATTCCTATTGTCAAGTACTTCAAAGTGTTTGGAAGAAAATGTTATATCAGAAGAGATGAAGATAATGTAGGAAAGTTTTATGTAAGGTCTAATGAAGGTATCTTCCTTGGAAATTCTATTAGAAGCAAAGCCTACCCATGCTACAACAAGAGATTGAGAAATATTGTTGAGAGTGCAAGTGTCAAGGTTGATGAAGATTTACAAAATAATTCAATGATGATAGATGGATATAAATCAAATGAGTCTTGTTACAAAGAAGAAGAAAAATATGAAGAAAGAGAAGTGCAAATTGAAGAGGAAGAAGTTCCAGAAAAAAATCCTAAAACTCCTAAGTATGTGCAGAAGAATCATTCTGAAAATTAGATCATTGGAGATAAGAACAAAGGTGTACTGACAAGAAGGAAATCTACTGAAGAACAGGTAAATCTATGTTTACTTTATGAAGTTGAACCTAAAATAGTGATTGAGGCATGCAAGGATGAATATTGGATCAAATCTATGAAAGAAAAACAGTTGCAAATTGAGAAGAATCGGATTTGGGAACTTGTCCCAAGACCAGTAAATAAGAATGTGATTGGAACTAAGTGGATATTCAAAAAAAAACTAAATGAGAATGGAAAAGTGGTAAGGAACAAGGCAAGGCTTGTGTGTAAAGGCTACTCACAAGTTGAAGGAATATATTTTGAGGAGATATTTGCTCTGGTGGTAAGAATAGAAGCTATCTGGATGTTTTTTAGCATTTGTAGCACATAAGGATTTCAAAGTTTATCAAATGGATGTGAAGTATGCTTTCTTGAATGGTAATTAGACGAAGAGATATACATAGAACAATCGTAAGGATTTCAATTATCAGACAAATCGGATATGGTCTGCAAATTGAAGAAGGCATTGTATGGATTGAAGCAAGCTCCTAGAGCTTGGTATGCAAAGTTGGATAGATATTTGATACAACAAGGATTCAATAAAGGTACCATAGATAGAAATCTTTACTTTAAAGTTGAAAAATATCAAATCTTGATTTTGGTTGTATCTGTTGATGACATTTTGGAGGCAATGAAGATATGTGCAAGAAGTTTGCAAAGGAAATGCAAAAAGAGTTTGAGATGTCTATGTTTGGGGAGATGAATTTCTTCCTTGGATTATAAATAAATCAGATAGACAAAGGTATTTTCATTTCACAATCAAAGTATGTCAAGGAAGTGTTGAAGAAGTTTGGAATGGAAGATTCTAAATAGGTGTGTACTCCTATGGTTACTGGTTGCAAGCTGAGAAAGAATGATGAATCTCCTAAGGTTGATCAAAGCAAGTATAGATCAATGATTGGTGGAATGTTATATCTAACTACTAATAGACCAGATATCATGCATGCAGCTTTTCTTGTGGATAGATTTCAAGAAGGTCCTAGAGAGTCACATGTTTTAGGAGTGAAGACGATGTTCAAATACTTGAAGGGCACTCAGGAGCATGGCTTATGGTATTCAAAGGATATTGATTTTACTCTGAGTGCTTACATAGATTTAGATTGGGTTAGTTGTATGGATGATAGTAAAAGTACAAGTGGTGGTGCATTCTTTCTTGGATGTAGATTAGTGTCATGGCTCAGAAAGAAACAAGATTTAGTTTCTTCATCTACTACAGAGGCGGAATACATTGCAGCAGCATCTTGCTACACACAGGTGTTATGGATGAGACAAACGTTGAAGGATATCAAAGTAGTGTATGATGAACCAATTTGTATCTTATATGATAATACAAGCTTTATCAATATTTTAAATAATTTGGTAATGCATTCAAGGACCAAACATATCTCAATTTGATATCACTTTCTGAGAGAGAAGGTTGTAGATAATGAAGTTAACGCTGAGTATGTGCCTATAAAGGATCAGGTTACTTATATATCCACTAAGGTTCTTCCTAAGGATACATTTGAGTATCTCAGGGAAAAGTTGTGGGTCATTTCCCCTCCTTCTTTGAACTAGATGCATAAGGAGATGCATCAGTCCAGTGGATTTCAAGATCCATTCTTTTGTCTAGACTTATATTTGTGGCTACCTCTTAGGGGGAGTAGGTAGTGACACTGTTGATTGTTGCAATCAGGGGGAGTAAGTATTGTCATTGTGCAATGGTTGTTGATTGGTGCAGTATGGTGTGTGTTCATAAGGGGGAGTATACAGAGTAGTAAAGGAATAGAAGTTGTAGAACAATTGTAAGAAAGTTGATTGATGTCAAAGGGAAAACATCAGTGATACAAATATTTTTTCCTTTTCCATTGATGTCAAAGAGGGAGACAAAGTCATGTGAAAAAGAAGAAAGTTAAGGGGGAGAATGAGTCATGTGAAAATATAAGTATCAAAGGGGGAGAGAGTGTAATGAGCTAGTTGTGCAAAAAGAAAAGGAAATAGGTATGGAGCAGAGCTATTATGTCTTTGATGGTTTTTCACATCATGTGTTGTCATCAATGACAAAGGGGGAGATTGTTGCAATTATGAGTAGATTGGTGTTTTCATTGATTTCAAAAATCTTGTGTTATCATTGGTGTCAATTGTATGAGAAAGAAGATCATTATTGAGGGAGATTGTTGCAAGAGTATATTGGTGTTATCCATGCTTTGATTAGTTGTATTATGTTGTCATTAGTAAGCTACAGGTGTCAACCTCTAGTGTTGCTTTGATAAGCTTCTATCTATGGTTAAGGAAGTGTTGAAGACAATGAATATGTATCTTTGATGCTTGGCTTTCAAGTGCTTTTGAGAAAATTTGATAAAAAGAAGAAATGGTGTGTTTCAGTATTGTTATGGGTTGCAGAGTAGTGTTCTAGTGTTGCTCTGCATTTCTTCTAGGTTGAAGATCTACCTATGCATTTCAGATATGTTGATTAGAGGTGCTCAAAGGTGTTGTATCCAAAAAAATTAGTGTGTTGAATTTTTGTATAGAAGGAGTTGTGTTCACTAGTGTGTGAACAGTGCATTATAGAGGTGTCTAGGAGAAATGTATTTGCTCCACATTTCTTTGCAGAGTGGTTTCAAATCTTGCAGATCCAAAGGTGTTTTGATTGTGTTGTTATCTTTGTTTATTCAAGATGGTTTGATTTTTGGTGCTTCAGAAGTCAGTTTCTTGAGTCACAGTGTATGGCAGAGTTGTTTAAATGTACTAGGTGTGTACATTTCTCAATTGGAATTTGTTGTGAAGGAGTTTGTTGGATTTTAGGGTGTTTATGGAATATTCCAGGTTATGTCCAGATGAAATTTGTTGTCCATAAGGTTTTTTTGGATCAAAGGAAGCATGTACTTAAAATTTTAATGGTGTTTACATAGGTAACAACCGACCTTGGTGTTTACACTAATTGCGGTGGATATTTATTGTTTATAGAAGTGTGTTGTAGTTTAGTGTTATAGTTTTGGGTCCCAAATAAGGAGTGATGTGGTCTTCTTTCACTTATATCTACCATGGAAGTGTTTTGGCAACAATATAATTTGAATTTTTATGGTTGAGGTGAATAGACAACCTTGGAGAATGGTTTTAAGGTTGAACATGGTATAAATAAGAGTTAAGTTATTAAAGAATGATGAGATAGACAAGAAAGTTGTGAATGATGTGAAGTGTAGAGTATTAGAGTGCGAATTTGAGAAGTGCAGTGCAAAATTTAATGTGTTAGATAATTGGATGCAATGAGCAGAAGGTGTCTACACTTCCAGGGTTGGTCCTATTTTGCACTGCAACATGCCCAATCATTTCAGACTACATTGTGTTGATGCTTTCTCTTAAGAACCCTAAATGCTAAAAATTGGAAAAATTTGACAAGCTATTTCTCTAAAACCATGGTACTTAGAAACATCCTATCTAAATTTAGAGAGTTGCATAGGATCCCTCTACAATAACCTCTCTCATTTTTTTATATCTCCAAGCCATTTGGTTGTGGCGACAAGTTTTCGCACATTAAAAAAGTGTCAAATGCATTGAAGAGAAAGTTGCAAGGTAGCATAATTTTTTTTTTGTTCATTGTGTAGAAAATTGACATGCCAACACATCTAGGTGGGTGGGTTTATGATATTAAAGGTCCTATTTTTCACTCCAACATTTTCGATCATTCCATACTACATTATGTTGGTGCTTTCTCTTAAGAGCCCTAAATGCCAAAAATTAGAAAATTTTGACAAGTTTCTCTGAAAATATAGCACTTAGAAGTATTATGTATAAATTTACAAGGTTGAATAGGCCCCCTCTACAATAACCTCTCTCAATTTTTCACATCTCCAAGTCGTTTGACTGTGGTGAAATTTTTCTACTACCCCATAAACTGTCAGATGCATGCAATGTAAAGTTGCAAAGTAGCCTAATTTTTGTTATATTCATCATGGGGCCAAACCATCAGTGCTAACACATCCGGGTGGATATTTATATGCTAGGCATGGTCCTATTTTTCACCCTAACTCTCTCGAACTTTCTAGGCTACACTATGTCAACGCTTTCTCTTAAGATCCCTAAGTGCAAAAAATTGTCAAACTTTGACACATTGTATCTCATATTTTTTGGCACATAAAAATGTTTTGTTTGAACCTATAGGTGCATGTGAGGCCCCTCTACAACATCCTCTCTCATATTTTGAAGAATCAAAACAATTTTCAATTGCAATTTTTTTTTGTTGCCCTAAGAACCATCAACTGCATGCAATGTGAAGTTGCAAGGTAGCCTAATTTTTGTTCTATGTGTTGTGGGGTCAAACCATCAACTCTTAAACATCTAGGTGGGAAATTATATGCTAGGCATGGTCTTTTTTTTCACCTTAAATCTCCTGAAGATTTTGGGCTACACTTTGCCAACTCTTTCTCTTAAGATCCTTGTTAATTTTTCAATAGTTTTTGGCATTATTAAAGGTTTGGTTTAGTTAGTTTTTGTCTTGATTCTTTTATCCTTAACTAATGGATGATTCGTATTGTTTATGTGAAACTTATTTCAAAGAATTATTTTACTAAAAATCATCTCAAATACATCTTTTCCCATACCCAAAGACCTAGGTTAGGGTTTTGGATGAAAGTTTAAAGTTGAGGAAAATCATATAATTCATAGTCCTATTGAGATTATCTCAAAGTGATGTGAACAAGAGGGCATTCACTCTGAAGGTATAGACCCTATGACAAGCTATTCATAGGTGAACTTAGCAACAAGGGATAGTCAAAAGTATAGTATGGGGTGTGTCAAATGTTTCTAGTTCACAGTTCATAGTGACAAATAAAAGACCTAATGAGGGTGTTCACAAGTCAATGGAAAATTTAAAGTAGCACAAGGTAAAAGATAGCAGTGATTAAGGTATAAAAGACAGTCCACACCCAAGTTACAATCATCAAATGAAGAATGTTATAGTCATCAAAGTGGAAGTCCTAAACATGAGTGAATTGTTCAAAAGTAGTAGGATGGTTCAAAGGATAAGAGATTAGTCTACAATGATATTTTAAAATAGCATGACATAGTGATAGACCTTGTTCACAAGAAAGACACACACCTACAAAAGACTATGGTGAAATTTAGGTGATAGATCATGCATGACTTTTGATCTAATATTTAGTTTTCATGAATGAGTTTTGAGGTCAACACAAAGAGAGATCATAGAGAGACACAAGTTTTTAGAAGAAAGGAAAATGATAGTCCTTGAAAGAAGCAATAATCGTGGAGATAGGATAGTCATAATACAATGAAGATAACCAATGAAATCATTGTATAGTCATATATAAGGGACTTAGTAGCATCAAAAGACAAGATATTGCAGGCCTAAGAAGGTTTTGATATGAAAGGGAAATCAATATGAAGTTCCAAAATCATAGTGAAGATAGCATCAACAGAACATGAAGATAATCATCTTCTATTAACAGGGGGTAGATACTTATATCATGGTGTTAGGACAATAGTCATGAAATATTGACATAGGGCATGTCAAGATTAGATTTGTGATAGTTAAAACAAAGGATTACTATCACCATACAAGGATAGTGTAAGTAGAGGACTATCCTAAAGAAGATAGACTATGATAAGGATTCATCAAAGAATCTTTGGATAGTTAATTCAACATGAAAAATGTCAAAAAGAAATGGATCATCATGCTAAGGATAGTGAAACATGGAAAGTGCAATTTCAAGTGAAAGAGAATAATCACAATGATGAGGACAGTCCTCCATAAGGACAATCACCATTAACAAAAGAATAAGGGTAGTAACTACATCAAAAGGATAATCACATAGGATGCCAATAGGACAGTCCTATGTGAGATAGAAGAAATCCATTGCAATATATGACACAAAAGCATGACAGAGGTTTATAGGGTTTGAATGTTAGATCTAGAGATAATTATAGGTTTTTCTAATTCTTATGACTATGGATAGGAAAATTTCAAAGTCAAGAATTTGCATATTAAAGGTGTAGGGACAATTTGTACTGACTTAACACTTAGGGCACTATTATGGATAACAAGATTCAAAGATGTAGTCTCCAAAAAAGGAAAGCACAAGACATCACAAGAGCTTATGACCATTAAAAAGAATCTTTTAGGCATTGACCATGAAAATGAAAAGAGAGCAGTCACAAAAATCATATTATTCATCCTCTAGGGTCATATTACAAAAATAGAACATAATATTTTTTCATTATTTGAGTATTATTATTATCATTTGTAATGAGCCTATGATTTTCCTACATTCATTATGATTTTCCTAATGAAGTTATGATAGTCCCAATGAAGCTATGATTGTCGTACATTCATTAGGATTTCCCTAATAAAATTATGAAAGTCCCAATGAAGCTATGAATTTCCTAAGATAGTTATGAAAGTCCTGATGAAGTTAAATCACATCTTAACAAGGTTATGATAGTCATAATAAAACTATGATAGTCCTAACAAACATATGACTATCCTAACTATCCTAATGAACCTATCACTATCCTAAGAATGTAGCATACAATCCTAATGAACCCATGACTCTCCTAAGAAAGTTATGACAATCCTAACAATGAAGCTAAGACATTCCTAATGAAGTTATGACAATCCTAGAATTTTATGAACTAATCTCTATGTCTTATCCATGTATACATGTAGAAAGTGTCATCATGTTGATGAAATGACTAAAGAATACAACATTGTATGAGTGTGAAGATAAGTATGTGGGAACATATATAACACAAATGTAAGAACATAGGTTACTCTAAAATTTAAAGATGTCGCAATTGAAGCTTGATGTACAGTGATATTAGTGTGCCTAAAGTAATGGTAACTCTAAAAGTATGATGTGGTGATTCAAGATGACAATATGATCTCTACACATGTGATATAGTGAATCAGACCCAATAATATATCTTTTAAGGTTGCATTTTAATAATATTTAGTTTCATTATGTTACCAAATGCTTATGATCTCAAATTCATCCATAATATATCTAACAAAGACTTTAAAAACTCACATTATTTTGCTACCAATATTGTTTAAAGTAAAGGGGGTTTCCCCCTTAAAGAGGCCTATGATATTTGTAACAATTTTATTATTACTAACAATGAACTTTTTGTAATTATTCATTTATTCAATTAATCATTTATAGTGCAAATATGGATAACAGTGGTAGAAAAGATTAGAATTAACCAAAAATCCATAAACTCATAAAACATTATATGTCAATAAAAGTATAAAATATATCCAATAAAGTTATATAGGCTTGCAAAAAATCCAATGGACATAAAATGTCACATATATGTAATACAAAACATATGTTCAAAAATGCCACATAGGCATACAACAAAGGACCCTAATGTAGGAATTTCTCACTAGGAGAAGGAAATAGATCACGACTACCTTTGATTGTTGATTGGATGGAAATACATATGATGTCAGTTTCTTTCGATTGCACTCACTTGTCCTCCTCTCTAGACTTCTCTAGAGGCCCATATAATACAATAAAAAGTATAAACATTAATATATATAGAAATTGAATTATAGAATTACATATAACAGAATAATAACTTACTGCATACAAATAATTAGTATATTCATCCATAATAGAGGCACATTCATGATCTGGAGTCACAAGCCCCTGTAGAAAGCATCAAGATAGCAATTAAACTGCATACAAGTATCATTAAATTTTTTAATAATAGACCAATAAAATAACAAATATAATGTGAAATTTACTAATCTATCTCATACCTCTATCAAAGGAGCATAACTTGCTACTACTACAACAACACCATGGTCCAATATGGCTCAAACATTAAGAGGAGTATCTGATGTCAACATCTAAAAATGAAATAACAAATGTTGTTCAATTATCAAAACTACCTAACATTATTTTACAACACCATTAATGAATAAAGGTTACTTGGGTGAAAGTTCGTCAATGACAATAAGTGTGAGGTGTCGATGTCAAAGGTCCACCATCAAACTATTTGACATCCAAAATGAGTTATGAGAAAACCATTCATATAAGGTTCAACTATTCACATGTAATAATTATATTTCTTTACTAGTTACATACTTGTGGACTCGATGACACCATGAAATAGAGGTCTAGGGGAATGTTGAAAGTAGCATGAACACTCTGACCTTGAATTTTCGTCATAATCTCTACTAATTTAGTCATTTTTAATTTTCATAATAAAAAAAATTCAAAATTTACCTAAGTATCAATGTTGAATGTTTCATTCTTTCCAAATATTCTATCATAGCCTTCCCCTGTGTAGTTGATGTATCATGAGTAGTTGCATCCTGGCTACTCTCAGGATCATAAGTGCAAATAGTGTTGCAAGATTGAAAAAAATGGATGGGGAACCTCCTGCATCTAGTTGTTGAGGGTTGATTGGTTCATGGGTTGATGAAGAGGGCACACAAGGTGGATTTGTTAATTTTATTTTTCTTTGCGTTCTCATAGGATAGTTTGTTTGCATAAAATTTCTTTTGTTCTTCCCTCTTATTAGACCTACAATTAAATTGTGCACTCATTCAATCCTACATGAGACACAATAGATTGTAAGGATTCAATAAGGCCTCTCCTATGAGGGTTTGTTGCAGCAGTATCTTTCAACCTTGTAATCAATTCCTCAATTTATTTTTTATTGTCTTCTATTTTCCCTAGTTTGTTTTCTTGTGTTCTTGGGGGATCTCTAGGAATTTATGGAGGTGTTATTTGTGGTTCTTGTTTAGGAGGGTCTTCATGAGGAGGTTATGGAGGATTTTCAACATTTGGGGGTGTAATATCATTTCCTAAAAATTAAAACAAATTTTAATAAAAAAACCTAATTCAATCTATAATTTAATCAAAATTTGAAACTAAAGAAGAAAATATACTTACCTCGTTGACCTCCTCAACGTCTTGGTGGCATCTTGATGAATATTTCATAACCTCTAGGTGAAAAAATGGAAATATATTTTGGCAAGCATAGGCTGAAGAGTAGAAAATATGTAGGGGTTGTGAGTTGAACAACAGAAAAATGAAAAGGAAGTTTGTTCTTTTGGTTTTTATAACATGTTTCACATTTGGCGACTACCAAATTTGGCACTCGCCAGAATTGGTACTCACCAAATTTGGCACTCGCCAAAATTGGTACTCACCAAATTTGGCACTCGCCAAACTTGGTGCTCACCAAATTAAGCACTCACAAACTTGGTGCTCACCAAATTTGGCACTTGCCAAACTTAGTTTTGGATTGACCAAGCCTTAGGCTTCATCATCCAAACCATTTGGCGAATGCTCATTTCAGGCATAGAAATTAAAGTGGAACCTTTTTTGTGTCACATCTTTCTACATATACCCTACTATATTTTGGTATTATTAATAATATGGATATTTTTAGTGTAGAATCATGAAAATATATATGACTCTATCCTGATTCCTCATCATAGTAATTCTCTCAGGTTCTCTAATGTTTCAACCTATTATACCAAACAATGTGTGCCTAGATACCTATCCACTTCTCCTAAACATCTATTCATTTATAAAGAGTGCTATGTTAATGGGAAACTATAAAGGGTCACTATGAATTAAGGGCTTTAAATTCCATTACTAGAACTAGGGCTAGGGTTGTTGAAATTGTGTATCAATAGGGATCCCTTGATCATCTCTCATGGGGGTCTTATGGTAATGCCCTTCTTGTGAGTTTATATATAATGGTTTTTCAAATAATAAGGGAGATATCAACCCCCACTTTGGAATCTTTATAGGTGCTAAGATGGAAAAACTAGGTAACAACAAAGTTTATAAGGATGATTAAGTTGGGAAAAATTCATATAGTCAAGCCAAATCTAGACATCAATCTCTTGTAGGTAATGGGTATTGTTTATGAGTTTATTCTAATCATATAGTTTGGTGAGGATATTTTGAAAATAAAAATTAAACACAAGAAACTTACCCAAGGTTATTTACATGTTTCATAATCTTTTTCCAATCTTGGTGAATTTAAATAAGTGGATTGTGAAAACTTGAATCCTCTTTCAATGAAAGAATATATTTTTATCTATTCCTAGATGAAGGGTTTTTTCCTTATCATTTGTGATTTTATTGTTGACAAGGATATCCTTCTCTATGGGGACTTTGGTCTTGGAGAATATCATCCTTGTGTTTGAAACACGATATCTAGAAATTAATCCCCTTACTAATAACTTCTTAGGAACCCTACTCTAGGTGAGTCTACCTAATATTTGCCAACAATATCGGGGAAAATATAGACTATCCTCCATTGTGAACTCTATTGGAAATATTCATATGGTTATAGATATCTCAAACCTTCATTCATATTTCACATATGCTCAAATTATTATAGAATCCAATCTTACCAAGTAATTACCTAAGGATGTTTGGCATGGGGTATATAAAATCATTTTAATATAAAGGAACTATATTTTTTTGTAGATTGTGTTTCACCACTACCCATTTGGTTGATCTTTGTTTAAAAATACTCCTTTGGGGATAAAATGATGACATAAATGAAATAAACCACTTGGTAGAAACACATAGACTTAGTATTCCAAATTAATACTCTAAACCACCTTTTAAATGAATTTAAAACTCACTTTTATCCTATTAAAATCTATTGTGTTTCAAAGGTAATTAAGTTTTTTTTGGATCCAATCAATCATTTGACAAATATTTCCCTCTCTCTAGTTACAAGGTTGAGAACCCTCTCTCTTTAGAGGTTTTAAGGATGGATCTTGAGTCTAATATTGAAGGCTCTACAAATTTATGTTGAAGAGGGGAATACAGTTCAATAAAGAGAAAATGTTCCTTCAAAAAGGTTAAAGATCTATGCCCAATGACCTTCCACACCCATGTTAAGAATGGTGGATTGGAGATTAGAACTAGATAGGTTTCCTTTTCTTTTAAGGTAGTTCATGATTTCCTAAACTTGATAGTAGATTGATGATGCTTGGCTTTGGTTTACTAGCCTCATAGTTTATTTTTATTTTACAAAATATTTTACTTATGTATTTAGGGTTTGAAGTGATAATTATACTATTTTTTTTCTATTATTTTTAAGGAAGTGTCTCATTCCCACATGAATGAATAAAAATGGATACGTTCAATGATAACTACATGGTTATAGTGAAAGGGTGCTTCCATTAGAAAATTGTGTAAGAAAATTATATGGTAAGAATGTTTTTTTTGTATATGTGTATCGAGGGGGTAGTATTATCAGATCTTCAACATGATGTATAATTATAATATTTTTATGTTATTTATAATGTGGATATATTGTAATTATAAATGCATGATTATAATTATGATATTTTCTATTATTAATAATGGGTTATTATAATCATAAAATTTCAAGGTATATTCATAAATATAATATTTAAATTATATGGTCATGATGTGTGTCATAGATATATGAGACAAAGGAATGTGGCCTTTATAATATAAAATAAATATAAAATATTTTCAAGTTCAAAAAAACTAGTGCACATCAATCATAGTGATGTCATTACTGCATATTTCCAATTAGGAAAAGGGGTTTTGATCATTGGGAGAAGGGGGAGGAGGCAAAGAGACAATAGAGAGAAAATTCAAGAATGATTGAGGAAGAAAAAATGTAATAAGCTAGAGAAGAGAAAAGAAGGGATTAAAGAGATATAGGGAAATACACAAGTATGATTATTCTAAAACCACTAACTTGGATATTTTAAATTTTATATCCATAATTATAAGAGTACAATTTTTAAAATTTCTAGCTCATAATTACCTAGATACATTTATTGTCGTGATTCCTATTTTAAAATATCAAAGAGTTTTTCATATATATATAATAAAACAAAATTATATAAAAAGTATATATGTGATGGGGGGTCTAAGAATTTTTTTATATAGGGAATGTCCTAAATACAAGGCCACAACCCAAACAAGATTTTAACCCTTTCAATATTTAATATAGTTTAATTTTTAAAACTTTAATAAATATATTTTTAATAATAATATATATTAAAAATATATTTTATATTTATATAATAAAGATATAAGGTATGTTTATATTTTGTATTTTTATATGTATAAATAATTAATAAAATTTCAGTATGCTTATATTTTATATTTTTTATGTATAAATAATAAATAATATTATAATCCCTTGAAATGCCGAGCGAGGGTTCAGCAGGGTGTGAAGCGCAGGGGTTGCGCTTGTCCGAGGTAGACAATAGCAGAGGGGAAGCAGTTTTGAAGGATGCCCAAGCCATGGGAAAATTGTTTTTGGAGCAAGATGTAGTCGTAAAGACAAAGGGTGAGAAGGAGAAACTGACCAGACTAGTCGTGGTCAATGTCAACATAGATGTTTTGTCGGTGATCCAGGAGATTGTCATTCCAGACCATTTTTTGCATTCAAAGGTTGAGAAGCTAAAAAGCATGGGATCATTGCTAAGTTCATTGGCATCTAGCCAACGATGGAGCACATCAATCGTTGGGCGTCACAAACCTAGGCGGGCCTAAAGCCGGAGATTACATTTTTGGCTTTAGGGTTCATTCAATTTGTTTTTCAATCAGAATTTGAAAGGGATAAAATTTTGCAAGGGGGCCCATGGTTCATGGGGAACACAGGGTTATATGCACAGGCCTAGTCCCCAGGTTTTGATCCGCACTCAGAACTGATCAAGGATGCGCCTCTCTAGGTAAGGATGTATAAACTCCCTTTGGAGCTCAAGACGAAGGAGATCTACAGGCTCATCAGGAATACCCTAGGGGAGTATGTGTAGTACGAGTCATCATCGGGCAATCGATCTCTAGCCCCCTTTGCTTGCTTCTGTGTAAAGGTCGACTTGAGGAAACCACTTACGCATTTGGTGTGTTTATCTTCCTTTCTAGGTGAAAGGCTCCATGAACTAGAATACGAATGCTTACCAATTAGGTGCTATGGATGTGGCCAAATAGGGCATACGAAAAAAATTTGCACAAATTTTAAAGTAGGAGGGCATAGGGATGGCAGTAAGGAATAGCCCATGGGCGCTGAAGGGAAGAATTCGAAGGCATCTGGTGCATCCCCTGTTCACTCTCGAATGGTTTCCCCCCCCTTTTGTGTCTGGTGGCAATGGTAGTGGCTCCCCTGTGAGGTGCCCAGAGGGGTCTTTTCTGGCGGGGTCTCTGGTTGATCCAAATAGTGTGGAGCAAGTTAAGGGAGATATGGTTGGCAATTTGGTTAAGGATATTGATGGGGTCATGGTGGTTGATGCCCCCTCTACAGTTCAGCCTGTCAAAGTTATTTTCCCTTCCCCTTCGACTGCTAAATCTAATCATTCTGGGGAGGCTCCTATTGTCCCTATCGGTGGGGATTCAAATAAGGAGAATAAATGGTCAATTGCAACTAGGAGAACAAAAAAAATTGGTGGCAAACAAAACATACCAATCGATGTTGGAGACGTTAATAGCAGAGGCAGGAAATTGGAGGCTACCAAAGCAAAACTCAAGGCGCTGGAGGAAGTTGGGAATGACACTCAGGCCTCAATGAGGCATTGTGTTTCTAATAGAGGCGAGCACCTCCCTGAGCCCAGGAAATTATGAAGATTCTAAGCTGGAATATTTTTGGCCTTAATGGCCCAAAGAAGCGACGTCTTCTCAAATGATTGATTGAAGTTGAATGCCCTGACATTCTTTTGCTTCAGGAAACCAAAATGGATGAGGAGTGATTTATAGATCTAATTCCAAGGTTCTGGAGAAATGGGGAAGGGGTTGCAAATAATGCTATGGGCACAGCTGGTGGTATTGCTATTGTGTGGAATAAAAACTCTATTGTTGAGATATTGGTGGAAGCTACGCAGTATTGCATCTCTTCTCATTACCATTTCCTTCGAAGTGGTGAGCAAGTATTGGTTACAAATTTCTACGAGCCTTCTCTGGATGGAGATAGGTTGGAAGTGTGGGATTACCTCAAAAAAATTAGAGTGGTTAATGGGATGGGTAATTGGCTTGTGGGAGGTGATTTTAATGTTGTGTTGTCTCCTGAGGAGAAGGTGGGAGGCAAGGACCTTTCGTCTCCTGGCTCATTGGCTTTTAGAAGTATTTGCGAAGATCTGGCCTTCACTCTATCAGGCCTAAGGAAGGATGGTTCACTTGGTCCAATAAAAGAACTAGGGATGACAATATTAGAATCTGACTAGATAGATTCTTGGTTAACTCTAATTGGTTCTTGGGTTCAGACAATTTTATTTCCAAAGTCAAGCATTTTGGTGGTTCCAATCATTGGCCAATCTCCCTCATTGTTGACAAAGCCCTGAAGCCCAAAGGTATCCCCTTCAAAATGGAGGCTTTCTGGTATGAGCATCCAAAGTTTGAGCAACTCTTGGTTGGTTGGTGGAAGGTGGATGTCAAGGGGTGCAAAAGGTACATCCTCTATAAAAAGCTTAAGGAGGTTAGTAGGCAGACCAAGTTATGGAACAAGCATTCATTCGGTGATCTATTTGAAAAGAAAGTCAAGGTGGAATTGGACTTGCATCTTCTGGAAACTAACATTTCCTCCAAGGGTTTCTCCCCTGAGCTAAGGGCTAAGGAACTCATTCTGGTAGAAGAACACAATAGGCTGCTTCGTATGGAAGAGATATTTTGGCATCAGAAATCCAGGATCAAGTGGCTATGGGAGGGCAATAAGAATACCAATTTCTTTCACATAACTACTAAAATAAGGAGTCAACAGAACAAAATCCTCAAGATTCAGACTCTTGAGGGGCTGGTTCTAAATGATGTGGAGGCTATACAATTGGCGAGGAAGAATTTTTTCCAATCTTTGCTTGGTGCCACTCCTGAAGTGGACTTGGTGGCCCAAGAGGAGTGCTTAAGCAACATCCCATGCTTAATTTTGGAAGATCAGAATTTTGTGCTTCTTGCTCCCTTTTCCAAAGAAGAAATCAAGAGGGCAGTGTTCTCCTTGGGTGCTAGGAAGTTCCCTGGTCCTAACGGCTTCCAAATGGAATTCTTCTAGAAATATTGGCATCTTGTTGGTGAAGATGTGTGGCTTGCTGCTGAGGAGAGCAGGCTTCAGAGAGCTATCTTCAATCCATGGAACTCAACATTTATCACCCTGGTTCCCAAGGTTAGAGATCCTAAATTCTTTGATCAATACAGGCCCATTGCACTTTGTAATGTTGTTTACAAGGTGGTGGCTAAGGCTATGGCTTCAAGACTGAAGGTTTGCTTGGAGAGCTTTATCTCTTAAGAACAGAGCGATTTCTTGAAAGGTAGACAGATTTTGGATGGCATTGTGACTGCCCAGGAAGTTAGCCATTCCATCCAAAGTAGGAAGAAAGAGGGTATGGCTATCAAGCTAACTATGAATAAAACCTACGACCGAGTTCCTTGGGACTTTCTAATCAATATTAAAAGGAAGTTGGGGTTTAGTGCCTCTTGGTGCAGTTGGATTCAAAGTTGCATCTCGTCTACCTCTTATGTTGTACTTATCAATGGTGTTCCAACTGATTTATTTAGTGCAAAATAGGGGTTGCGCCAAGGTGATCCACTTTCACCTTTTTTGTTTCTCATTGTGGCTAAGGCCTTAAGTAAATGTCTACAAAAAGAGGTAAGTGTTGGAAATCTCAAAGGTCTTCAAGTTTCCCAAGGATCTAACAACATTTCACACCTTCAATTTGTGGACGACACCTTTTTATTAGGTGAGGCTTCGGCTAGGGAGGCTCAGGTGTTCAAGCATATTCTGGCTCTTTATGAACGTGTTGCTGGGCAAAAAGTGAATATGGTCAAGTCTCGAATTTTCTTCTTCAAGAATCCCTACTTGGAGAGCTTGGATATTCAATGGGTCCAGGGATTTGATGTTGCTCAATTGCCTAGCAAGTATTTAGGCATGCCTCTTGTCTTCAAGAAGCTGACTGCTGATGATTGGGGCAATGTCATAAGCAAGGTTCATGGTATGCTCAACTCCTAGAAAGGTCGTTGGCTCTCCCTTGCTGGGAGGATTACTCTCATAATATCTTCTATGTTTGTTGTCCCGATTTATACTATGTCAACATTTCAAATCCCAAGCAAGGTTGCCAAGGTTATTGAAGATACAAAAAGATGCTTTTTTATGGTAGGGCAGCGATGTGAAATTTAAGTACAATTTGGTGAAATGGGATGAGGTGTGCAAGCCTATCAGATATGGGAGGTTGGGAATTAGGAAATGTAAAGAGATGAATACTACTCTTGGCACTAAATTGGTTTAGAGAGTGTATGAGGAAAAGGATAGACTTTGGAGCAAAATTTTGCAGGCCAAATATCTTCAAAACAACATTGATTTTTTATTTAATAAGAACTGTACTCTTTCCCAGGGATCGAGCATCTGGAATTTTCTCTTACATTGTAGAAGTGTCATTATTCCTGATTTGAGATGGTGCCTAGGGGATGGTAGAAATATTAATTTTTGGCAGGATCATTGGATGGATTGTGGGAAGCTCGCTGATTCTCTACACTTTAGACCTTTAGCTTCACACTTTGAGGAAGTTGTTGGCAACAAAGTGGTTGATTACATTGAGGGTTCTCCCCCTTATAAAAGATGAAAGTCTCTTATTGCCCCTATGGCTGTGTTAAGTAAGTCATGTATGGATCTGCAAGTTGAATTGGCTAAATGGCTTGTCTTTGGTCTGGAGGAGGAAGATAGATTGGTATGGGGTGACACTGGCTCTCATCAAGTTATTGTTAGGGTTGCTTCCCTAAAATATTTTTGCAACAAGACAAATGCGGAGGAGGTTTACAGTAAATTATGGTTCAAATAAGGATTTCCTAAATTGAATGCTTTTTTTTGGATTGCCTGGAAGGGCAGGGCTCTCACTTGGGATAGGTTGAGATCCTTTGGTCATTGTGGGCCCTCGAGATGTGTGATGTGCGAGAGTGTTGAAGAAGATAACAATCATCTTTTCCTTCATTGTAGTTTTGCTCACTACTTGTGGTCATGCTTCCTCTCTAGATGGGGTTTATCTTGGGTCATCGCGGAGGATATCCCAAGGATGCTGAAAAGTTGGGTTCTCAAAGTTAGTAGCCCAGGTTTGAAGCTCATTTGGTATGCAGCCCCGGCTATTATCGTGTGGAATCTTTGGATAGAAAGAAACAGGCATATTTTCCAGTAGTCGTGGAGGTCGAAAGATAGAGTTTTGGATTTAGTGGAAAGCACAATTGGTGAGCTTAGTGAGATGCATAGGGGTAGCAGTTGGTCAATCAAAGCTCATGAATTGGTTTGGGGGAATGCTTGGCCTCATTTTAGATGGTTGGATTATCTTCCTTCTCCTACTTTCTCCCGCTCGTGCCATGTTTTGTGGCGCTCTCCAGAGAGTGATTGGTTGAAGCTCAATTTTGATGGCGCTTCCAAGTTCAATCTAGGTGTTGTTGGTGGCGGTGGTATTTTTAGATACTACAATGGTCAACTTGTTGGTATGTATGCTTTAGCCTGTGGGGTTGAGTGTAATAATTTGGCTGAGGTGAGAGCTCTTTTGTGGGGTTTGATGATAGCTAGGGAGAAGGGATGGAAGAATTCGTGGGTGGAAGGGGACTCAAGGTTGATCATCGAAGCCTTGAAGGGAAGAGAAACTCAGAATTGGAAGCTAGGGGTCATTATAAAGCGAGCTAATTGGGTGATCAAAGCGTTTGATGAGGTGAAGTTGTCACACATCAAACGAGTTGGGAATCGAGTGGTTGATTGGGCTGCTAATACAAGTGTAGCTATGCAGAGTGAGGCTAGGGTCTGTGTCAAAACTTGGTGGAGTAACTTCCCTTTTGAGGCTGTCAAATTAAGGCAAGAGGATATTAAGGAGCACCCCCCTAACTAATGGCATTTTTTGTTGTTGTTCGAGCAAAGCTTTATGTGTGAAAGGTGTATTTTTTGTATGATAGTTGTATGCCACATTCAGGTTGTTTCTCTTTGTTGCTTTATGGTTCTTGGACCTAAACTAGGTTTTTATTATCAAAAAAATAATAAATAATATTAAAATATTATTAATTATTTAGATACTTAATAAATTATAAATGTGTGTATATT
The DNA here is from genome assembly GCA_007258455.2 of Sequoia sempervirens. Lineage (NCBI taxonomy): Eukaryota > Viridiplantae > Streptophyta > Pinopsida > Cupressales > Cupressaceae > Sequoia > Sequoia sempervirens. Next base: position 87,302 of record VDFB02169679.1, on the reverse strand, counting down.
ATAATAATATAATTAAATAATATAATCAAATTAAATATATATGATTATTCTATGAATTGGATTTTGAAAATATATTTTTTAGACTATAGAAATCAGTCGCGTATCCATCTCCCTATAAACTACAATGCGCCTAGTAGACTTTTTTCACGTAATTGGTGGCATTGGCACGACACGCCCTCCGGTACCATGGGTTTGGGGGGAGACTAGACCTCATGACCTCTTTCCTGGATGCTTTAGCCAATCAAGCTAGGCCCCCCACCCCTATTCTTGAAAATATGTTACCTCTATAATATAATTGTAAAATAATCTAGTTGTAATGGGTTCTACATGAGTTATCAAACAAGAATAATAATATTATGTTGTATCTTTTAGATAGATGTACTTAAGATGTATATACTAGTAAACTGTATACTTAGTTCATATTACCTTACAAATATTTAAGAATAAAAACTCAATGGATGAATCATCTTGTTGAATGTGTAACACTAGTGAATCATTAAACACCATATTAAAAATAGGTGTTACAACACTTTTAAACTATTCTAGGATTTAGTCACATATAATTTGTGATCAACCATTAATTGATATTTTATTTTTTAGGTGATTTGCATATAATTTTGGTGAAAAAATTATAATTAAATTGACTTTAATACTATTAAAGATATTGCAATTCAATAAGGAAGATTTAATATTTAGATGAGTATTATGAAAATAATAAATTATTTTTTGAATTTGATTCTAGAAAAATTTCCCTAATGAGATTGCTTACTAAGTTGGATCACTGGGAGAAATTACATGGGAAAAAGATTTATATAATCAAATAAATATTAAAAATAATATCATAATATAGAGATCACAAATTTGATATGGAATTTGGTCAATTATTGAAAATAGAGAATGCTTTAATGAATTATTTCCCTTTCCCTTAGTGGATATGAGTGGTTGGTATGAAACAGTGGTAGACCCTATTACAACTTCATTACTGATCCTCCTTACAAATATCTAGATTTCTAGTACTAGACCTCATGACCTCTTTCCTGCAATAGATGCTTTAGCCAATCAAGCTAGGCCCCCCACCCCTATTCTTGAAAATATGTTACCTCTATAATATAATTGTAAAATAATCTAGTTGTAATGGGTTCTACATGAGTTATCAAACAAGAATAATAATATTATGTTGTATCTTTTAAATAGATGTACTTAAGATGTATATACTAGTAAACTATATACTTAGTTCATATTACCTTACAAATATTTAAGAATAAAAACTCAATGGATGAATCATCTTGTTGAATGTGTAACACTAGTGAATCATTAAACACCATATTAAAAATAGGTGTTACAACACTTTTAAACTATTCTAGGGATTTAGTCACATATAATTTGTGATCAACCATTAATTGATATTTTATTTTTTAGGTGATTTGCATATAATTTTGGTGAAAAAATTATAATTAAATTGACTTTAATACTATTAAAGATATTGCAATTCAATAAGGAAAATTTAATATTTAGATGAGTATTATGAAAATAATAAATTATTTTTTGAATTTGATTCTAGAAAAATTTCCCTAATGAGATTGCTTACTAAGTTGGATCACTGGGAGAAATTACATGAGAAAAAGATTTATATAATCAAATAAATATTAAAAATAATATCATATATATAGAGATCACAAATTTGATATGGAATTTGGTCAATTATTGAAAATAGAGAATGCTTTAATGAATTATTTCCCTTTCCCTTAGTGGATATGAGTGGTTGGTATGAAACAGTGGTAGACCCCATTACAACTTCATTACTTGATCTTCCTTACAATATCTAGATTTCTAGTACAAGATGAATTAAGTGACCAAAATATCATAAGTGGGGAGAGAATTAACCGACTATAAAACCCTTTATCCTCTAGAAAAATTGTGATGACCCACATACAAGACTGTGTATAGATTAGGGTTTATTTAAAAGATTGGTAAATGTGTAACAATTGTACTAGATAATATTGAAAGAACTACATCTCCTTTGATTCCTTTAGGAAGGGATATGTGGCTTATCCACAAATGGTGGATCTCAAGGAATTAAGTTTGTCTATGAATTAGGGTTGTACAAGTGAAATATTGAGTAAAGGGTGTAATCTCATGTAACAATAGCGGTCCTACATAGTTCACTTAATTAGACTATATTAGAATGATAATATGACATGAATAAAAAAAATATTGTTGACATATAGTTAGGGTTATGAGTTAATGAGGATTTTTTTATTTCCTTGAAAATGAAATATGATTGAAACATTAATATTAGAAGTGGTGTTCATCTATTTTACTTAGAATATTCAAATATGGTATTTAGAAAATCTAGGCTTTATTATATATGGTTAGTTATAGTCTATATAACAATTTGAAATATCATTGTCAAAACCTTAAGAATAACTTAAATTATAGTAATAGAGATTACATAAGGTGGTAAGAACACAATATTTAGATAGTCTCTTTAAATTAAAATATCACCATCATCAAGGATTGAATTGTGAGATTAAACCCTCATGGATAAAATAAAGAAAAGATAAGTTTTGTACCCATTAATTTGAATATGCATATCTATTGGTATATACATGCTCAAGATGGTTGAATAATCAACAAAAAAACATATGTATAGTTGATTTTGACCTATTAAATTTGTTATTTTTAGTAGATCACTTATGAGATATGTTTCAAATTTATAATTCTTTGGCTAGATCAAGCTGACCTAACCGACAATAGTCAAAGGGAATCATATGAAGATGACTATAGATCTAAACCACCATAGTCAAAAGGGATATTGTGAGGATACATATGGACCTAACCCACCATAGTCAAAGATAATCCTATGAGGATTCCTATGGACCTAATCCATGGTAATCAAAGATGATCCTATGAGGATGCATGTGGTCCTAACCCATGAAGATCCATGATAGTAAAAAGGGATCTTAAAAGGATGTGTATGGTCATGATCCACAACAGTCAAAGAGATACATGTGATTGATCTACAAATCTAACCCATAATAGTAAAAATGAGAATATTAGAGTCTAGGAATATTTTAATGTTTATTTCCAATCATCTAATAACATCCTGGATCAGTAAATGATATGCTACTATTTCTTCATCCCAACTAAACATAGTGTCAAAATATGATAGAATGATTAACTGATTTGATGATTATAATAGACCTTGTGTGCATATATGTTCACTCATCACAATGTTATAAGTAAAAAACTTTTTATTTTGTACATCCCTTAATTGTATATTTATTGATTGAGCATATAAATGATGAATTTTAGAAACACATTTAATAGATTGATAAACTTGATATTCAATATGTGTGACAATTTTTTTAATAAAATAAAATTTAGTGTATTTTTGAGAAAATGTGTGGTAAAATTAAGTGTAGAAGTAGGTTCGTTAAACAAATTCATTGGGGTTTTTCTTTTAACATCTTTTTTTGTCTTTTTGGGGTTGTTGGTTCTAGTTGCTTAATCTTGGGCAGCCTTCTCTCGTTATAAAGGGTTTCAGGATCCCTTCGAAACATGCTTTTCCTTATCAAAAAGAAATTCATTGGGGTTATCATAAAATATTTACTTAAGGGAAGCAATAAATTTTCTTTGTGACTAATCCAAATTTATTTGATAATTTAGGGGACAATAACTAGTGAGGAACCAACAATATTGTAGAACACACAACAATCAATATGAAAATAAGCTTTTATTTCAACTATGAAGATTTCGCACAAATTGAAAAACTCGTTAGAATATGAGATGTATGCCTCCAAAACTATCCCTATTAGATTTGAATTGAGTCATTTATCCATGTCCTTCTTGGAAGTTGAAATGAATAGTTGATCAAGGATAAATTAATTACAAAAATTGAAAATTACAAGAAAACTAAATAATTTTGGTACCCCAACTTGGCGAGGTCAATCATCCTAGATCATTGGGTGAAAAGTGGACTTCCTAGAATTGTTGGAAAGATCTCCAAGAGAACTAGATTTATTTTCTTATAAGGAAGCCTACGACACCCTTCCTAAGCAACTAATGAAAACTTCTCAAGGTCAATTCCACTCCAAAAGCCTTCAAAAATGCAAATTATGGAAAAATAGAAAATACCAAAAAAATAGGTTTTCAATATTTCAATCTTTGGCTTTGCAAATGCCACCCAAGTGCTATAGGATTGATATGGGATCAAGAAAAAGAATTGCCTAGTGGCATTCCAATTTTCATTAATTTTTATTTTTCACAAAATTTTCAAATTCCTTGCATGTTGTAAGGCTATATATAACCATTGTAAACTCAAATTAATCATTTTAGGGAATGTAATTAGTATTTAGAATTGTTGTATATGTATTTTTGGAGTTCTAAATTGATTTTGTTGAGATAAGAACAAGGAAATGAGGTTGAGGGAGTGATATATATGTTATAAGGACATTGAAATAGGTTAGATGTATGCTTGTAGCAAGCTCAAGAGGCTCAAGCCTTAAGTTGTCATTGGAGTGAGTTGTTCTTGTGGTTGTTAAAATTTTATGAACTTTTCACCCATATGTGAATTTCTTCAAGGTAAATATCTACTTCAACTCTTGTAATGGTGTTTTCTCTCTAGTTCTTACATTTTTAAAATTCAAGTGTGCTTAGTTAATTCCACTTATAGTTATCCTCTTTATAAATCAATATTAATGCATCAAACAAAGAACTTAACAAGTCATTCAACAATATTGATCTAGGGCTCTTGCACTATTGTTTTGGTTTGGATATATGGAAACAAGAAACATCATCTTTGTATCTCAAATGAAACATGACAAAAAAAATTGTATGATGGATTGTAAGCGCTTGCCAACACTTAAGGAGATAAAAATATAGGTAGGTCAATCTAGTCTAATCCTAGAGTGAATGCCACTCACTCTTTGTTTTCAATTGATTAAGGATCTCATTTACTTTACTTGCACTAAGCCAAATATTAGTTATGATTGGTTATCTTTCATGATTCATATAGGTGTTAGAGCTATGCCCTTAATGGGAATTAAAGTGAGTATTAAGGTATGTTTGTGGTAATTTGGAACATGGCTTGGAGTACAAGAAGAACATTCAATTTTTTTTTACTAATACATGAACATAAAGTATGCAAGATCTATCAATGATAAAAAGTCCACATTTAGATTTAAAATGTTTGTCCACATCCATGGGGCAGTCAGAAACAAAACACAATTACTTATTCTTTTATTAAGGAAGAATATTGTGCAAGTGGAGATCTATATGAAGCAATATGGTTACGTGACATACTAGCAAGAACAAAAGTACCACAAAACAATCGATGATCTTGTAGTGCAATAATCAAGATGATTTGAAATGCTCATAATTCAATGTTTCATAAATACACTAGTCATAAAGATTTAATGTCACTACATACACAAGCATGATAAATAATATAATACTTAACACCAATTTTATCCCTCTAAAATTAACGTGCAAACATCTTTACCAAATCACTTGCATATATAAAATTTGAAATATTTCATTTTTTCTTACTCTTTAAGACTATAATATAAAGCTAATATTAACTATTTATAACCAATCTCAATTACACCATAAGACATATTTAAATAGATTCATTCCTTTAAAAATTCTCAATAATTAGTTAAAATTTTGAAAATATATATAAAAAAATTACAATCTCCACCGTCTAGCTACACTCACACGTTTTCATTTCTAGTGATAAAATGTCAAAAAAAAAAGACCTTATCAATATAAAAATAAAGTAAATTATGTACCTGTAAGAAATTATTTATGTTTTAACACATTATTATTCATTGCTGGAAAAAGTTACCAAGCTGGACGAGAGTTTATTTAAAATTTAAAAAATACAGAAAATTAAAAACCCGCTGACACTGTCATCAAAAACCCTGAAATGCATGGTCCCGGCGGGGCTCGAACCCGCGACCTTCGGCTTGCTAACACCGGTGTCATAAGACCAACGCTCTAACCAACTGAGCTACGGGACCAGATGTTTACTTCAGTTTGAATAATCAATCTTAACTGTTAGTGTAAAATCAAAATCTTGATATCGCCGGCAACATTCTAAATACAAGAACACTGTCCCGATACGAACAATTTTAGGGACCCCGGACGTTTGAACCAAAAAGTTATATTGAAGTTTTTAGTATTTAAATGGAAATTATGACATAATAACCCATCTTCATTAATTTCCATGAATTAATTAATCCATTTCTTTGCCATCCTCTACTCTACATCTATCATATTTACTAGAAATCACACAGTTTGGTGTGTAATGGGTACGTCGAATAATTTTATGATAATATTGAAATTGTTCAAGTAGATTGGTTGAAATTGCAAAATGTCTCATCCACAGTAAAACTTTAAAATTATATTAATTGTGTTTTTTCCATAAATTAAATTATAGTTGAATGGTTAAATTTGGAAAAGATGTATAACTTCATAAAATACACATGCAATGATTGTGTAGGCAGATTGGTTGAAACTGGAAAATGTGTCATAAGTTAGATTATAGTTAGTTACTTAAATGTCTAAAAGATTTATAATTTTATAAAAGAGACATGAAAATAATGAAAATGAAATGATTAAATAAATGATAGGGAACTTCAATTAATTTGGTATTAAAATATAAATGTGTGTAAACATACATTTTGGATATATATAGTATGTATGCAATTGAACACAATAGTAGACATATAAATATGTTTTTTTCTTGCAACATTGGCACACGGTCACTTCAATTAACTTGATCTTAAGATGTAAATGTGTGTAAACATACATTTTGGATATTTATAGAATGTTGTTGGAATGTTAATTTGTAATTATAAAATGTATGTAATTAACTTGATTGTAAAATGTAGATGCTTATAAACATATATTTTGGATATATATAGAATGTTGTAAAAATAGTCACAATACTATACTATAGATAGAATGTTGTAAACACAATACTATAGATAAAAATATCTTTTTTGTTGCAACATTGTCACACGAGCACTTTGAAAGTTGGAATGTATCTGTATTGAACAATAGAGTTGTTTATCATTTGAAAAACAACCAAGTAAAACAACTATTTTGAAGTTTTAAATTCAATTAAATTTAGTTTCACCTTTGGTAGAGTAGTTTTGTAGATGTTTATAAATGGGAACATAGTGTAATTGAGTCATGAGTGGAGCCTGCACTAAATGAAATTAGAGATATAATTTACATGCAATTAAAATATAACTTTATTTTAGATGTGTCATCTTTGCAAGCTAAAATGATAAAGTAAAGGTGAGATAAACAAGGGCACATACCTGTAGCTATTGTAATGTTCTTTAAATGTTTGAAGAGTTTGAATGCGACAATGCATTCAAACATTCATCTTCCTTTTTTCGGCAAGCAACATACAGGCTTTCTTGCATGTGTGCATATCTTTGAATGTGACAGAAGGTTGCATGCGTAGACATGGAAGGTCACAAACTCTTGAAATGGTTGTGAATGTCTACCCTTTCCGGTCAATGTTCCTAATGTCGATTGCCTCCCTTTGAAGTGTAAGGCCTTGTGACTTGTGAATTGTCAAGGCCCATGCCATTTTTGGTGGAATTTGATGATGGTAACCATGGCTAAGTGGGGTTACATGGACATCTTTTGGGTTGTTAAGATCCCAAGTTGGTCCAATGTAATGTTTGAAATGAACAACAATAAATAAGGGAAGTTGAGGTGGTTTTTCACCATCATTGTATACAATTGCCTTGACTTGACCATTCCACCCATAAATTTGAGCACAACATAACCTCTTGGCCAATAGACAAGAGTATCTTAGCTTGAAGTTATTCTTCATCAGGATTTGAGTATGTTGACCCCCTAAGTTACTTTGCAATGGATAGTGCAACAGGTGTTGACAAAGACAACAACATATGTTTATTATGTAGTAATACCAATTTGTTTGTTGCAAATAGATGTATGGTAGTTGAGAAAATAGAGTTTTTTGTAGAGGTGAGTGAGGAAATTGAACATGACATAATAATTTTCCAATCTTCTACTATAGGCTCTACATTTCGTAGATTTTGGAGAAGTGCATGAAAAACAATTTGGGAAGGATCATCACCAATTTGTCGAAATATCCTATTTAGTGCTATAATTGTTGTGAAGTTGCACCATAGTGTTCTGCCATAGGAAGTAGAAGCATACATCGGGATATCTTTAAATAGTGGTAGTTGGCCCAAGTCACCAAAGAGAATGAGCAATCATCCTCCAAATGGTAGGTGGTTGTGGACAGTGAATGCTTCAAATAGCCTCATATCAATTCGTTCTATCTCAACTTTGGCCTGATGAAACTCATCTCGTCTATCAGAATGTACTGAATGAAGTACATGCTTTCTTGAAAGGTTGCAAGCATTTTTCCTTGTAGGAGGGTCAATTCTTTGATTGGTGTTCAAAGGGAAAAATGAATTGTTGATGCTTGAATGCTAAATGCAACAACACCCATAGGCGCAAGAAGTAGTAATGCTGATTGGTGAATTGGAGTTGAACTCATGAGTGTAGACCTAATTTTTTTAATGAGGTGTGACTTTCCAGTTCCTAGAGTTCCTTGAACAATCAATCTAAGTGGTGGTTGCAAAGGAAGAGTAGTTAGATGATACAAAACTATATCAAATGCTTTTTGTTGTTGAGTGGAGAAGGTATTATGGGTGTGCTCATTAAGAACAAGGTGCACTTGAAATGTTGGGTGATTGGAGTCTATGAAAGTAGTAGCTACATGTTTTTGTAGTAAGTTGAAGTGGGTATCATGCCAATTGTGGTTCAGGTTGATGTCACATCGACCAAGCATGTCCAGTGCATCTAGCTGAATAGGAAGGTTTGGGTGTAGACTTGATAGTACTTGACATTCATGAGGGTTGTCTTCTTGCATTACATAGTCAGTGTTGGATGAGTTGTTATCTTCAAGTTCTTTGTCTAGTTCTAATGGCACACAATGGACATGCCATGGTTGGTAAGTACAAGAGAACCTCTCCCATTGTGCTATTATTTTCTCTTCTAAGGAACCAAAATCACTGTCAATGTTACGAAATGGGTGGTATAGTACTAGTTCATTGGACAACAAAATTCATGGAAGATCTTTCATCTTTTGCAGGGACAATTGTGAACCATGGGGAGACTCGAACAATAGCTTTTGTATGGCGCTCCTTCCATTGATTGTTCTTGAGAGATGCTTTAAAGGTCCATTTTTGAGTCACTTCAATTAGAGGCATTGGCTCTAGATGTATGGGTCGTGCCATGTAAGCATCAATGTATGTAGGTGACATTGTCATTGATGTGGGCAAGATTGATACACATTGAAATTTATGTTGATTAAAATTTAAAGAAACAAATGTCCTACTAGATATGGAGAGGGGAAACTTTAGTAAAAAGTGGTAGCTCTCCTGGGCACTAATGTCAAGATCGACAAGGCTGTCAGTAAGCAATTTTTTAAAAGCTATAGGGGCAGGCATTTCATTTTTGAAAGTGATTGAAATGCAAGATAACATGGCATGATATATTTCAAATTTGTGTTCATCTTTTGTTGCATATTTTATAATATATTTGAGGACAACATCAATTGAGAGAATGGGTTGGTAATCTACATTATCCCTTCAAATAGAAATGATAGATGGGTTGTGAAGGTTCAGGTGGTCATCATTACGTGTTGAGGTGTTTTCAGGCTGCCCATTCTCAGTATTTGAAAGACTTGAACTATCTTGCATGGTTCAGGGGGATTTGTAATGATAAACAACAAATGTCCCTTTCCTCCTATGGCATGTTAGAAGAGTACATTTTGTGTGGCATTCAACATGATTGACCAATTCAGTATAGTTGGTTGAAGGGTTGGCTAACATGATCATTGTTGTATCCATCAAACAAGGATTGTCAAGAATAGATAGATGGAATGTTTGGTTTCTCACTTCAAGGATTTGTGGGTTCCATGCAAAGACACATCTATCAATATAATCAAGTGAATTTTATATTGATTGCAAGTTATTACATTCTAATCTGCTAATTTCAGGTGCTTGGTGGAGCCATAAGAAACCTTGGATGTGCTCAGAGCCTCTATGTTTCCATTCATATCTACGGAATGATTTTTTAGCAAAAATCCAAAGTAATATATTAATGTAAGATAATGAGAAAATAATAGAGTTACGTGTACTAATATTCTTTTGCACCAAGTAGTTTCTCTAAGACCTCTTCACGAAATACAATAAACTTGTGGTGCATGTATAGTACTCTGAGTTGTGAATTCTAAACAATATTTTGTATCCTCCATCTAGAATCCATAGAAGGATTTGTAGGTGACATGGTAAGCATAATGGCATGCAAGTCTAACCATTTTGTATCCGTTGCACTAAGGCTGAAGAAAAGTGTTGGGAATCCAATTTGAATGACCATATCAAAAAGCTCCCCTTGATGTTGGGTCTAAAATGGATGGGTACCACGAATTGACGAGCTAAAGTGCATGATTTGATCTGCAATTTTATCATCTGGCAAGTCCTTTGATCTTTAGCGAAGGTCAAAGATTGTTGATGGTAGGTAACCATCTAGATGTTTATTGAAAAATACAGATGAAGTGGATTGGCTATGGTGACACATTAGAATGTTCAATATGAAGTACATAAATCATGGGTGTTGGCCAAACCTATTATCATGGTACCTTAGAAGATGGAGAGCATACTCATGTAGCTTAATTTCTTTGATGCATTATTGTTTGAATGTAGCCTTTCCATTTGGAAACAAAGTGGGGAATTCCATCACAAATAATCCTTTAGTGGTGTATTCATTTATAGGAGATGGAGAAATGGGTGACCATTCAACAATAGGTGTTGGTCATCCTTTACCTAGTTGCAGTAAAGAGTGTGTTTCTTCGACTTTTGTACATGCATGTGGAATATTTTCCACAAACAAAGTTGTGGTCGGCATGTTGTCTTCAAAGGGGACATATTCTATATCACTTGTTTCTATAAATTTTGTATTTGTGGGATCAAGATTTGTAGTTGTTGCATATAGAAGGTATGAGATGTCAGTGGAGGATTGGGGTAAACTTAACAATGTGAGCACATCTAATTACAAATCTTTGTAGAATGGGTCATTACACATCTTATATTGTAATGCTCCATGGACACATCCTCTACCAACAGAGAAGTTATATGGTTATTGCTCGAGTTTTTTCCTATTAACTATTAGTATATCCAACTCATTAATATGTCTCAACAAGTAGGTTGCAATTGCATATATATCTTGTGGAAAATACATAGTTTGGCCTTTGTATTTTAGTTGCCTAGCTCTTGCACTGTAACTTGAAGGATTGGGCTAACCCTTGCTATCAACATCTCCTCAACTTGGGATAGCTTTTTTAAACATATAGGTTGCTCACCAGGGTCCATGTTGTTCCAAGTTGAGAAGCAATGGTTGTTTTTTTTCAGATGTACATATATAACAAGTAGTGATTCCATTTGACTTCCTAGTTTTGATTATTGGATATCTTTCCATGGAAACCATACATGTCACTAGTAAGATGGCCCTACCCTTCAATGAAGAGTTTGGTATGGAAGCCCTCTAGAATAATGCCTACCTAAGCATGGTGTTGTGTCATACATAACTAATGCTTCCATACACTAGATACCTGCCTAGCATGCATGACACTCCCTACTAGCTATGCAATCCTAGCTCACAATGAACTGACAAAGTGTACATAGTGGCATCTACACTTACTTTGGCTAAAATTTTCATATATATAAAATAAATCCACTTTTTTATGAAATGGTGTCATATGTTCACCCACCCCCTTGCTCGAATTGGAAACTCTATTGACTTGTGAATACTCTTGCCTTGGTTAGACCCTAGGATTTAAATAACATAAACAAGATTCCATACAAAAGTGATAACACACTTATATTGATATAATTGACCAATTAGGTTTAACCCAACCTCTTGAATACCCTGTTACACATTTGTAACATTCCTAGTACTGACAAATGCCCCTTATTCAAGTTCTTTATTTTGATCATGGGAGTAACGACTCTCCTAGCTCATGCATAATTAGTTAATACTGATGGCACCATGTCACCAACTGGACACATCTAGTCTCAAACAAAAACAATGTCAATATGTTGATATATATAATAATTCAGAATTAAACTTGATTTGAAGATTACTTCCTCATATTGAGTTTTAGAATCTTTGTTGTTATATCTTATATGGATCCATCCTTCTAAGATGCCAACCAATCTAGTTATCCTTGATATTGAACTTCATATAAAACTTTATGTTCATAGTAATGTCCAATAATAGTAAATCAACATAATATGCAAGTAACATCATTTATATATATAATAATTTGTTCTTATATATATATATATATATATCCTATTACAATCAATTAAATATATATATTTTCCATTTAATTATACATATATATACATATTAATATTCATATATTTATCATTATTTAAATATAATAATGTATATATATATATATATTGATGTGTTTATATATACAATATATATAAATATATGAATGTTTGCATACACATTACGTATCTATGTATGAGTATACATAGACATTTCTATCTACGTATGCTCATACTGACATACGTACATATGTATGTGGAATCACATACATACTTACATATATATTCAATATATACATACCCATATACATATATATCCAATACACAATATTTATCTCATGCTCATCAAAAGGATTTTAACACTATGACTCAAATTGACTAAACAATCAAAGACAATCATCCAAGCATTCCTACCAACCCGAAAAGCTATCACCAAGGTTTAACACTTACCAACACATCGTTCAAACTAACTTGACAAGGCTTGTCTAACCTAGGCAGTGAGTGTGTGTGTCTACTCAAATAGGTACACCAGTGGTTTCCATACCAACTTCCTCTCCTAGGTGATACTCTCCCTCTCCTCACTGGAGGGTTCAAACCTTTCCTACATCCAACTTAGTGCAACATGAATGAAGTTAGTCAATAACATGAAATTCATATTCATCATATATCATTTGCATCATTAAAGCATTTTAAAGAGTAATTCATCATAATACATATTCATATATTGTATACATCATTTGAACATATTAAAGTCATAATCTTGTATCTAAAGTTATATTTACTCATAAAGGTAAAATTAATCTAGTAACTTAGAAACAGGGTGTAGCATACCCTTCCCCATAAGAATCCTTGTCCCCAATGATGTAAATTATCACAACATATAGATAAAGACAAATAAAGGTTTTACTTTCAATTTTCTAAATCATGAAAGAAATAGGTAAATTTCCATTAATCTTGAAATAATCTTCCCTCATAGTACAACCCTTTGCAATCTGGTCCTTCCTGGACCTTGCACTAAGTAACCCTACTAACGCATTGGAAGAACTTGCATGCTTCAAGCAAAGTTTCTCTCTTAAGAACTATACATCGCAAGTATATTAGTAATGACTCAATATGTACACCATAAGTACAATAGTGACTAGATCATGCATTTCATATATGCCATAGTGACTGGAAAACGCATTCACACTGGCTAATATACACTTTCCATTAGTGCAATCTAAACAGAAAAGGAATATCGGTGCATTACGCACTACATTGTGGGTCCCATCCTTTTCTCTAGAATTCGACACCATCAAACAACTCAGAAATCAAGAACGACCATCACTAGCGCTAATGTCCATCTCAAGCATAATAGTACTACTCCTAGACATTTGTCAATATTGAGCATAATATTGCTCCTTGACTCATTATTTGTATCATCAGAGCTTTCCTACCTATCATTCTTCTTCACTTATTTCTTTCCTTGATCATCCTAATCTACTTTTCCATTTCCATCAACATTTCTAGACTAAGGATAATCCCATTTCCTAGCTTATCCCAGCTTATAGGGATTCAACCCTTCCTTCCGTATAATTTTTCCAAATGATTAAAATATTATTACAAAATGACAAGAATTATTGTAATAAAAGTATCTTACAAATCCTTCGGGACTTAGTTTACCTTTTTCGTCTGACTTACTATCTCAAGGTGTAAGCTAAACTTATATTAATTTTAATTTCCAACAAGGTGATTATGGTTTACTTAAAACCTTAGTGTTACTTGTGTGTCCCTATCTAAGATAACCTTCTCAGGAACACCATGCAATCAAAACACTATTTTACACGAATTTGGCTATGGCAGTACCCCACTTGTCAAATTTCCAAAATGAAATTGGCTACCTTGGTGAGCCTATCCACCATTACCAAATGACATTATGTCAAATCCTTGACATAGGAAGATAAAAACTATACTAATGGTCGGCCACTTCCTCTTTGGAATTTCATGGGAATGTAAAAGTCTTGTTGGGTGATGACATCCTGTCTTCACCCTCTGGCATTCTAGACAACTTGCTACAACCTTTGATCCTCTCTTTTTGTTTTCTTCCAGAATTTTAGTGATTTCACATTAGTCAATAATTTTGTCATTCCTAATTTCCTTAAATATGGAACCGATCAAAAATCATATCACACCTTATCCCTAACTCCTATGAGTTTGGTACTTAGGTTCTTTCTTCAATTCTTAGTAGTCCATTCGTATTAAATAAAATATCTTCCTTAGACTTATGCCACATTTGATTCTTGAAAATATAATGAATAAGTGTCTCCTTTGAAATTGGGGCATCCACAACTTGGTTTTTCTTGACCTCTAAATAATTGATTTTAGCATCGTAGTCTGATTTCAGCTCAAGCCATCTTCTTTGATGAGATTTTAAATTGGTTGAGTAATAATTCTTTTTAGACCATGCTCGTTTGTTATTAACTCCAAAAAAAAATTGAACAATTAATGCATACATAGTTACCAAGCATGAATGATTTCTGATAGCTCAAAATTATGTGGAGTATGGTTTCATTTGTATAAATTCAATCTCCTTGCATCTCTTAAATAAGAATACTGAAGCTAACCTTTTCCAAAGAATCATTGATAATCACAAATTAGTCTTTCAAAACAAGAACTTTTAGAATTGTGTTGTAGTTACTTCACTTTTGTCTGGTCAAAGGCCTCCAACTTGACCATTCCAAATCTTTCACTAATAGCTCCAATGACTTAGCCTTCAAAATTAACAACTTTTTTGTGGTCATTGGATAAAAAAATTTAGATATAAGGTTTTGTATCCAAGTACCACATCTATGGAAAATTCAAAAGGTTTTCTCATACTGGAGTTACATCATCAAACTCCATTGAATAGGGTACATATCTATATCCATATTCTCCTCTTCTTTCCCTCCTTGGTGTTTACAAAAAAATTAATCATATTAAAAGTTGAACACTTATAATCATCTATTTCTCCAAATTGATTGTAATGATTTAACATTCTCCTTGTTGGCTTTTGATAGTTGAATGACTGTTACGTACCTTTCTTACCCTTACTCGGTATACCTTTCAAATACATTTTGTCCCCAAGGTTATTTAATTATTCTTCTTATTTGGCAATATAGTCTCCTTCCCTATTCAATTTACTTCTAGAACATCTTTCAATGATCTAAACACAAATTTACTTTTGTTGACAAACTTGTAAGTTCAATTTGAACTTCAACCAAACTATGTTCTATCTGAGCTCTTATATGGTCAGTCTACTTTACTATCTAAGTTTTTTCCTTGCAACCAACTTTCCTAAGGAATTTTCATCTGAAATTCTTGGTGATTTCATTCTCTTCACAACCTTGGACACTTCAAGGGTTATTTAGTTTCTTTTCCCATTTTTAAGTCTTGAATCCAAATTGACCAAACTCACTCTGATTGGTGGGATCATGTCAGTTTTCATCTTTAATTTTGTGAGTTGCTTCTTTTTCCAACCCATTATGGTCTCTGACCTTTACTCTAAGGTACCAAATCTCATTATTGATTTCAATTATCATTGCTATATTTTAATCTCATTTTGAATCAAGATTGTCAAAAGGTTATCCTGCCTCCTGGATACCTTTCCAAATGGTTTTGATTCACAATATGTTGACTTTTCTACTTCTTCTAATTTTTTTCAGTTTTATGCTAACAATTAGTTTCTCCAATTAAGCATTTGTATCAATATACATAACCTTCTTACTTCGCCCAGGTGCATTCCTTCCACAATCCAAGGGAATCTCTCTAGAAGTTGTTGATTTAGGAGTTTTTACCTCCAGGGATGACTCTCTCTTTGTCCCAAAGTTAGAAAAAATTCAGGAAATTGGTTTCCTTATTGTTTTCCTTATTCTTCTTTTCCTTGCCACTCTAGCGTAAGAACTTTTCAAACATTATCCAATAATAATGTTTGGGAGGAAACTTACGTAATGAGCTCATAGGTCCAAGTGTTGAACCTGGTAGCTCTCATGCCACATGTAACATACCCATAGTTTACCCTGTTGATTTCACCTAAGTTTTAACTCAAAATTTGAAAAGTTCAAGTTCTCAAAACATGGAAATATATTTTTTCTTTTAATAACACATTTGCACATTTGAAATAAACCCATTTCATATTACATTACATGAATAAAATAATATTACATAATCCCAAGTAATGAATTCATATTTCCTATACATTTACAAATAAATGCAAGATCATAATTACAAATCATACCTTATAAGAGCTTAATGGTACAAGAGTATAATGGTCAAGATATCATCTGGAACTCACATCTTCATCTTCTTTTGTTTCACAAGCCTCAATTGTCAAATTCATGAGGAAAAGCATCATCCAAGTTATTTTTCACCAACCACGAACTTAATGCGATCCCCCACACATCTTCATAATTGGTAAGATGGCTCTACCCTTCAACGAAGAGTTTGGTATGGAAACCCTCTAGAATAATGCCTACCTGAGCATGGTGTTGTGTCCTACATAAGTAGTGCTTCCATACACTAGATACCCACCTAACCTGCATGAAACTCCCTACTAGCTATGCAATCCTAGCTCACAATGAACTAACAAAGTGTGCACAGTAGCATCTACACTTTGTCTAAAGTTTTATAAATCCACTTTCTATGAAGCGGTGTTGTATGTTCACCTACTCCCTCGCTCAACTTGGAAACTCTATTGACCTGTGAATACTCTTGCCTTGGTTAGACCTCAAGATTTAAATAACATAAAAAAGATTCCATACAAAAGTGATAACACACTTATATTGATCTAACTAACCAATTAGGTTTAACCCAACCTCTTGAATACCCTGTTACACATTTGTAACATTTCTAGGACTAGAAACTGCCCCTTATTCAAGTTCTTTCTTTTGATCATGGGAGTAACGACTCTCCTAGCTTATACATAATTAGTTAATACCAATGACACCATGTCACTCATTGAACACATCTAGTCTCAATCTTAAGCACTCTTAAAATGTCGATTTATATAATAATTCAGAATTAAACTTGATATGAAGATTACTTCCTCATATTGAGTTTAGACTCTTTGTTGTCATATCTAATTTGGCTCCATCCTTCTAGGATGCCATAACCATTCTAGTTATCCTTGACATTAAATTTTATATAAAACCTTATGTTTATAGTAATTTCCAATAATAGTAAATTGACATAATAAGCTATTTATCTTCCAATGAATTCAACTAAGAACCTTTTGACTAATCTCCAATTTCCTCATGGTTCTTTCAGAGTTATCCTTTGCATCATTTAAATAAGGTACCTATGTTTGCATGTTTATAAACAACATATATCCTTTCCCTCAGTATGATGCTTATAATCACATGTTTAAAATGTATGTTAAGTTCATATCTAATCTGGAGGATATTTTCAGCTTGAGAGGACTTTGTGCTTCCGCACCTTAAAGTTTCCTCGCATTACGGATTTGGTTTGTTGAGACGTAAATTCCTCTTCTTTAAGATTAGAATATCGTGAGTAGGTATAGACTCTTTCTTAAGTATAAGATAACATCATGTAAAAAGGTAATTAGAACGTTTATACTTTTAATGCATTTTTTCAACCCTATTGTTGCATGCCAATATAAACACAGTCAAGTGTACACCCTAACCCTAGGGAATAAATTGTCTTCCTACTTTCAAAGAAATATGAACATCTGAGAACATAGGTTCTCCACTCATGGTTAACTACCAACATAGGTTTGCATAACCTCAAACCTTAACAATGATGACATATTACTTCTAATGTTCATGATATCAATCCCTTTGCATTACTAGCATCATAACTTATGCAAGCATACATGTAACATGCTATATCCTATATATCATCATAATACCTTCTAGTTAGCTTCATTTAACTAATACAATCAAATACTATAATCATGGTAGCCATATACATATAATATGCTAAAAATATTCCTCAAGCCAACTTATATTCATTCTACTTGAATGCATAAGCTCTATTCAAAAGCTACAATAAACAAATGACAATTGCACAAGCACTTGCAAACAATAGCAAAACAAAGTATCAAAATGGAAGAGAGTAAAAGTTAAGAATAACTAAGCATGCCTGGAAAATATAGCTTCCAACATAAAACTTGCAACTCTATACTTGGTACAAAAGACTTAGCTTTTTGCCTCCTCCATACTCAGCCTATCTCCAGTCTAATCCAATAACCTATGCTCTCAAACTCTCAACAATCTATTCTCAACTCACAATGAAAATGCTCTCAACCCTCACAATAGAATGCTCTCAAACTCTCACAAATGCACTCAAGAAATACAAAAATAACACAACAAAAGAACTCTACGATGCACACAGCAGAAAAGAACCACCAAACACTAGAATACTACTCTCAATTTATAAAGAAATGGGGAGAGATTGATTGCTACAAATTAGCTAGCACAATTGCCACCTCTATAATTTTCTGCCACCTCTAAATCTTTTTTCCAAATTGTGGGGGTTTGCTATGCAATTTCTGTTTGAATAGAAGACTTCAACAACAAGTCTAATTCATCCTTACTTTTCCATCGCTTGTTTTCCATAGCCAAGTCATGAAGTTACGGTTTTAAAATCAACTTCCCAGCAGCCATGAAAAGTCTTTTTGACTGTCTTATACAGATTAGTCCCTGCAATTGCTTAAGTTATTTAAAGCCATCTAAATTAAGTTTAAAAAAGGTATTAGAAACTAGTTGACCTCATCCTCCAAATGCCACGACCGGCATATTTTAATGTTTTTTGTTTAAATGTTTGCAAAAATAGTCTATTATTTGGCATGTTGAAGGAAAAACTAATGCAAACTCCTTCATTCTATCACCCAAATCATGGGCTAAAAACAGTTTAATTCACCTACTTTTTACCTGGTCAAAACCTCTGTTTACATGTTGCACTAAAGAGCTTTGAAATTCTACTTATACCATGCCTCTTACCGTGGAATTATAGCCAATATTCTCCTTGCTAATTAGGCACCTAAGTTGGGAATAGGATGTCATTTAATTGCAATCCTAAACATATTTCATGTATCTCCTAAGTCCTTGGAAAGTGTTCCCCAACACTAGGATTAGAAAGAGATTAAATTTGAATGAAATAAACATGTAAATTGACATTTGCAATTATTCCTAAATGATAGGAACATGTGGGGATGCCCAAGAAGAGCTCCTACAAAATAGGAGCACATGGGGCACCCACATGGAAAGTGGAACCCACCTTGCTTAAGTTAACTATTTGGAGGATTGATAACACTTTAGTAATGCATGTTTAGATCCTACAAGTTAGGGATTGATATTTACATGAGTGGAGTTCAGTTCAGTTCAATATCAATAACAGGTGGATACATTCAGTTAAGTGGGGATGATCAATCATGCATAATGTTTGCATGAATTGGTGGAGAGATATGTTTCAGTTAACTAAGATTGACTTGGACCCACCTTGGGCACCCAAGTTGGCATCTTTAAGTTAACACCTTTTGCATGAGAAGATATTTACAAGGCTCAATTAAGTGAGCCCATTCTTGGGCACCAACTTTGAGGTGATGCTTGCAAGATATTTTCTTGACCAACGATCACAATTGCATCAAAGTTGATAGCAGGTTAGCAAGTTGAGCTTGTGCATGTGTGAGGGTTTGAAGCATGGCATGGGATGTGTGGATTCATGCTTGGTCACATGGAATGCATGGATAACTTGTTATTGCAGCAAGTGTATGAGAGTTTTGTGCAGGTTGTGAAGAAGGATTTTTGAAGGCAAGGAAGCATATCAATCAAGGATTGATATAGTATTATTATAATCTTGTTCTAAGGTTAAATAATACAAGCACTATTGATTATGGTGGAGTTTTTTCCCGAAAGGGTTTCTCCACATATATGCTGCGTCACTTCTATCTTCTTGTCTCATTCTTCTATAATCTTTTGTCTCTTTCTACAATTGGTAAAATTGATCTAAACAGATTATGTGTGTATGAAAATATGCCTATCTTAATGAATTCAAAACACATTCAATAAAACCTTATATCAAAGAAGCTTAAAGAAAAATAAACAAACTCTCAGTGCAGCCCTCAAAATCGTTTTATTGCTCTCTATCTCTATACTAAGATGCAAGATTATGCTATGCTTATGATAAGATTATTGCTAAGATATGATTATTGATAGAATGCTAAACGTGTAAGTGTAGTTGTGTGTCTGTGTCTGTGTTTCTATCTATGTGTGTGTAACCAATGCTTGGATTCGCACATGCATTTATAGAGTTTTTCGAGGATTTTGATTGGCTGAGTTGATCAATAGATGTGATAATTCTTGACAGATTAGACGGTTGAAGATGGATGAGACTGGAGAGAAAAATAGAAGAAAACAAATAAAACAAGATTTTTCCATTTTCGTGGAAGAGATAAGATGAGATGATTAAAAAAATCATCTTTTTCAGAAGATAATGGAAAGATATTGAGAAGATAAATAATGAATTATCCAATTCAATTATTTATTTATGGGTGCATGTAGATTTTTCTTAATTAAATAAATATTTAATTAAGATTTTGAGGAAATCAGAAGATTTCATAATTAAATGAAATATTTAATTATGATTTGAAGAAAGCAGAAGATCTTTAATTAAATAAAATATTTAATTAAATTTGAAGAAATGACATGTGTATGAAATTAATTAAATTAAATATTTAATTAATTAGAAGAAAGTTTTAAATAGAAGAAAATAAATATTTAAATTTAATTAAAACAAAAGATTTAATTAAATTCAAAAGATGATAATTAATTTAAATAAATAAAATGTATTCATTTAATTAATCAAGTAGACATGTGAAATAATTAAATAAATTAAATTTATTCAATTATGGTGGGAGAATAAAATGAATGAATAATATAATTAAATTTAATTACATGTAGAAGACTTTAGAGAATTTAATTAAATAATAAATATTTAATTAAATGTCAGGATTAATTAGACATGACCAATTTTATGCACATACATTTTTCCCCTCTTTGAAGTGATGTGTGAAATGCATTGCTTCGAAGAAAATAAATTTTTTGCCCCTGATACGTTTTTGATGCTAATGCTGATGATGCCCCCTCGGGAGGTAAATCACAGATGATGATATGAGTTTTGAAAAAAACTTGATTGGATGAGGAAATTTTGATGGTGATTCAGTGATTTAGCTCCCGATAATTGGTGTAAAAGATACCCCTGGTGAAAAAAATAAAGTAAATGCCACCAAAAACCCACCGTCATTGACCTATATAAGATAAAAGGGGTAAAAGTGGAAGTCATTTTCACCCTTTTACTATAGTGATTTTTATGCTCTGAAAGTGACTTGGCGAGATGCAGATTCCATTTCACAGGCATAGATTCGAGCGGGCCCGCCAATTCCAGAGACCAGCCGCATATGGACCACCGAGTCGATTGAACCCTTTATGAGTTGAAATTTTTGTGTTTTTGAGCAATTTTGAAACTTTTTTCGCGCGGATTTAGGGAAAAAAATAACGTTTTAGCGCATCCGCCTATCTGTTTTAGCACATTCGAAAATTTCCGTAGCGCATATAGGATGTTCTTTAGCACATATAGGTGCAGGGTAAATTTAGGTCTTCTAGCGCATATGAGGTGTAGATTAGCACTTATAGGAAGCAAGTCCAGCTAGAAAACTTTAGTGCATCTAGGGCACAGAGTCACGCATTTAGAGATTAGCCGCAACAGAGGTGGATTAGCGCATCTAGGGCATGAAGTATCGCATACGCGGGGTATCTTAGCGCATATAGGGTTTTAGCGCTTATAGGAAAAACTTTAGCACTTTTAGGGTGCAAAAGTGTGCATCATGAGTTTTAGCACTTTTGAGGTGAACTGTAGTGCTTTCAAGTTTCAATGCATCTGAGGCGCAGATTAGCTCATCTAAGAAAATTTTGGCAGAATGCGATTGTGATGAAAAATGATGGTGTATACATTGCTTCCTTGGTCAATAGATAGATAAATTATTTTTCCATCATGTTGATATGGATAGAAATGATAGAAAATCTGATGATTAACTGATAACTTTGCTTCCCCAAATAGAAAACAAAGAGTAGATAATTGATAACTTTGTTTCCCATAAATGCAAAACAAGGAGTAGATTGATTGATTGCTTGATAACTTTGCTTCACATGAATGAAAAACAAAGAGTAAATATCTGCTAAATTTTCTTTCTATGATAGAAACCAAATAGTATAATGATGATAGAGTAGATTGATTTGATATTTAGATATATAGATGTAGCAGTGATTGCATGATATGATTGATTGCATGATATGGGTCACTGATATGATGCATTGATATGATTCGTTGATTAATTTGATATGGGTCGCTGATATAGTTCACTTGATAGATAGAGCACATGATATGAGTCATTGGTATGAGTCTAATTAATTGTCCATGTGATGACCACAAAAAAAAAAATAGAAGGTTTTTGACAACCTCCAGATTAGAGAGCATTTTCCGATATGTTGGGATCAGGTAGGAGAGCAGACTCCAGCAGAGATATAGTGGATAGGTGACTGTGGGCTGGGATCTTTGTTGACTATCCCACGAGGGATTTGAGTCAATAGGGGACTGTTGACTACATTGGCAGAGAGGTGGCACTCCGATCATAACACCTTTCATTTGCCGACTGGTGAGATGACCGTGACACCCGAGGATGTGTACAGGATTCTAGGGATTCCTGTCGTAGGTTCCCTTGTGGTTTATGACCACAAGGAGATAGGAGGGACTGAGGCACTGAGGAGGATATGCGGTGATATGGCGATAGCAGGATATTGGGTGTCGTGGGTGGATTTTAGTAGATTCCAACCTTAGTTGTTGTGTTGAGTGCATTCATTTGAGGCTTCCTTGGACTGGATCATCGGTCAAAGGGATTTTCAGTTGGTTGGGGTAGGATGCTAGAGTGGATGGTGACCCAGCCATGAAGGTATGCCTGGGAGAGCTGCATTTTGGCTCATTTGTATCATGATCTACATCAGGTGGTATACCGAGGATCGACCAGTTTGGCCAGTGGTGTGACTCTGCTCTAGATCTGGGCATGGGAGCATATTGCGATTACGAGGCCAAAGTGTGCCAGGGCGAGGCCACTAGGCAGGTCATATGTACATGCATATGCAGGTGCACTTGTCCAACCCAAGCTGGGCAAGTTGGAGTACTAGCGGCGCATGTTAGATGATGTGGATTCAGTTATATGGAGGTTGTATACAGATTGCGAGCCCTGGGACACGAATCATTTGGAGATGCCATTTGTCTGTATGCCCCGATATCTGATGGGACGGACCCCATACATTATTGAGATATTTTTGGCCTTGTGGGTTCAGAGACAATACAGATACACGCAGGGGATGCCACAAGGCGTTGCTCACTATGGACGGCACAAGGATGATCTAGGATGGGGACGATGTATTACATACCAGGTGGCATATACAGAGTACTCTAGCTTACAGTCGGAGGGATGGGCATACAAGCCAGAAGTGACAGATGCAGGTATGTCAGATGATTACTTGGTGTATTTCCACACACATCGATTTCCACGATTTACATGCCCAGATGAGCTAGGGCCCATTGTAGTAGCACAGTAGCCAGGGGTGGAGAGACAGGAGGAGGTGACCGGTAGAGAGTAGACAGTGGGTGGAGGAGAGGAGGAGGAGGAGAGTGGAGATGAGGAGGAGGGGGATAGAGATGAGGAGGAGGGTGGCAGAGATGAGGATAGCTCAGATGATGGGGATGATGGGGGAGATGGTGGAGGGGAGGAGGAGAGGGTAGTGAGGCAGAGGTTAGGCAGCCTAGTCAGTGCTCAGATTGTACGGTGGCCTAGATCTGGGGGCAGACCACAGACCATTATTAGGGTTTCCTCCTCATCACAGCAGGTGTAGATAGACATGTTGCAGGCCCAGGTGCAGACTATTCAGGGTCAGCTAGGTCAGGCACAAAGTTTGATAGTGCAGTTACAGGCACAGCTTGCACAGGCACAGGCTTAGGTTCCAGCACCGACACAGGTATCTCAGCCTGCCCCAGACCCACAGATAGTCCAGTTGGTGACAGAGAGGGATGCATTGAGACAGAGGGCAATGGAGGCCGAGGGTGTTGCTCAGAGGCTTATGGGCACTATAGAGAGTGCCTCCTTGCGAGAGGCTATTGCAGAGGGCATGGAGATGGCGAGGGAGGCAAAGTACTATCATGTCAGATATGAGGAGTTGTGTCCTCCTGAGCACAGAGAGCCATTCCCACGGTCTCGTAGTAGGACCAGGAGCAGGTCACGGACAGCCACACAGAGCATGGGGGTTACTGGGCCTCGGCGGGATCCAAACACAGGTACTAGTGGCAGGCCACCTCCTTCCAGACCAGCTCCATCAGGGGCATCGACCAGCTAGTTTATGATGTTGTGATGTAGATATATTTTACACATGTATATCATTTTTGGAGCATGTATATTGATTTTGATCATATCCTATGTATCCCTCTTTGGACTTTTCAGTTTCTTTGGACATTTGTAACATTTGTGATGAGCGATGATATGTAGCAGTGATGATTTTTGATGTGCATGTATTGATGTGATATGCATTTATTTCTATATGTTACAGATTTTGATATGCATTTGAATGATGACTAACATGATATGCAGGATGATTTGATATGATGTTTTTATGATGACGATGAAAAATGATTGATGATGCGTACTGATGATGTCATGCAGGTGGATGACTTATGATGTGATTATGAAAATATGTCATGGGATATTTGATATGTTTTATGAAAATGTATGTATGGAATGTTTGTTTTTGGATTTTCAAATGCAAGTAAATAATGATAATATGATGGAAAATGAATGTTGTGTTTATGATATGCATCATGAATTTGTAATATGAATTGATATGAAAAATGATAGGATGATTAAAGATATGATATGAATGTAATGTGACAAATGATAAATGATATGAATAACGATATGAAGTGAAATGATTAATAATAATGAGATGTATGATAAGATGATAAATGATATGTGATGAAATGTAATGATTTGTAATGATGATGAAATGAAATGATAAAATGAAATGAAATGATAATGAAATGATAAATGATGAGTGATATGATAATGAAATGATGAGGAATTTGTCCAAATGTCCTCCACAAGTAGTCCAAAGAGATATGACAGTCGTTGATATTTTTGTTAGCCCTTCAAAACTCTGATGTAAATCCATTATGTAGTCATATACACTGATCTAGAATGAAATGCAACTAAATGAAACAAACCATTTGTTGAGCCTTTTGTTAGCTTTCTTGAATCATCATAAAGCCTTTTAAAATGTTGGAAGTATGTACAAGCATCAGAGGGGAAATTAGCACCGATGATGACCTAAGTACAACTTTCATAATTTTTGATATAGCAAGTGAACACAAGCATCGGGGTATAATTGAACCGAGATGACCTGAGCATTTCTTGCGTAAACAAACAAAGGTTAACCACTTTATGGTGCAAATGTGGAACTGTCATCAATGATAAACTTTGGAAATCATGTCTCGCGACATATTTGCTACAAATGGATAGTTAACCTCAAGACAATAGACAAAGAAAAAGCATCCTCTTTCCTCCCCACTCTAGTTCAGTACATCATCGAGTGTGCTCCAAAGAGATGATATCAAAAATTAAACAACCATTGTTTAGAATTTAGTACTGCTATGCCAAACATTATTCAGATTTTAGATCATCCAGATATAAGTCATGATATGGTACTTAGTTGAAAACTGTTGTGCTTTGGATCAATGATTGGATAGTTGTTTACAAGATTTGATTGTTTGTTCGCATGATTGGATCTTATGTCATTGTCTAGCTATTTCGGTAAAACCTGAAAGTTGATTGCCCCCAGTATGTCAGCATTTTCCCCCAGTATTGACACAACTTGCTGAAATGAATATGTACAATAATCAAGCCATGGTAAGATGCTATCGTTCTGGGCAAATGATGGCAACATGATGTTGGTATGGACCTAAGATGATGGAAAGATGCATGAAATGAAGGCTGAGAAGCCAAGTGCAGAACATGAACTAATAGATGGAGAGCTACAAATAGCATCTATTTGCCAGATTTTCACTATTTGTTTTTATTGCATTTTTCTTGTCAATAGACTGCTTGTTGCCAGGTTTTCACCCTATGACGATTTTTTTTTTTTTTTGTTGCTACCGAGATGCCTGTCTGCCAGGTTTTCACCAGGGTAACCATTTTTTCAGGACATTTTCTGCTATTTTTGTGATTTCTTCAGGACGTTTTATAATGTTTTTGTATTTTTTAGGACTTTTTCTGCTATTTTTGATATTTTTTTAGGACTTTTTCCAATGTTTTTGATGACTGCTTCAGACATAATACTTCTTCAGGTGCATGTTGTTAATGGGTTCGTCAAACAGGTCCCCTTCTGGCGTTGATAGCTTGTATGCTCCTAAACCGTATACTGCTATGACCACATACGAACCCAGCCAATTCGATTCAAACTTTCCTTTCTTTTCTCTATCTTGCTGATTGTGTGGGTTCTCTTTTAGAACAAGATCACCAACTTGAAAGGTACGCAGCTTGACTCTGTGATTATAGTTGCGAGACATCATTTGTTGATATGCTTTCAAATGATCAGCTGCTCATTATCTCTTTTCATCTAGGAGTTCCAGTTCTTGGAGTCGGGAAACCATGTATTCATCATCTGTTGTGAGACCTTTCAGTGACACTCTGAGTGAGGGTATTTCAACTTCTAAAGGTAATATGGCTTCTACTCCATAGACAAGAACATACGAAATTGCTCTTGTTGGCGTGCAGACACTAGTTCTGTAGGCCCATAAGGCGGGATTGAGTTGAACATGCCAATCTTTCCTTGAATCATTCACAGTCTTCTTTAAAAAAATTAGTATAGTCTTATTCGAGGCCTCTGCTTGGCCATTCCCTTGTGGATAGTAAGGTGTTGAATATCTGTGTTGAATATGAAATCTCTCACAAAGTTCATCAACATCCTGATTCTTGAAAGGTCGTCCATTATCTGTAGTAATGGAGTTGGGAATGCCATACCGACAAATAACATAGTTGAGTATGAACGATGATATATGTTTGTTGGTAACTTTATTAAGAGGTACTACCTCAATCCACTTGGTAAAATACTCTGTGGCCGTGATGATGAACTTATGCTTGTTCGATGATGAAGGATGAATCTTGCCTACTAGATCTAATCCCCATTGGGAGAATGGCCAGGTTGGCGTAAATGGTTGAAGTTCCTGTGCAGGAGCGTGAATGAGATTCCCATGAATCTGGAATTTTGAGCATGTTTTCACAAAAGTGAATGATTCCCTCTCCATTGTAGGCCAGTAGTAACCCATTCTAATCAATTTCTTGGATAAGGTCAGTCCACTCGAATGAGTACCACAAATTCCACCGTGAACTTCTTGTAAAGCTTTGTCAGATTCATCATGTTCAAGACATCGAAGTAGAGTACCATCAAGATCATGGCGATAAAGGGTGTCGGCGATAAGAGTATAGCGAGAGGATTGTTGGATAAAATTTCACTTTTGGTTACGGGATAAATCAGGTGGTAAGATATCATCTTTTAGGTAGGCATAAATCTTGCCATACCAAGGTGAATCGGATCCTACCAAGTGGCAAATGATTTGGCTTTCAAGTATTTATAGGTAGGTATAAATGATTGTTCCACTAGAAATTCATAGCGAGCCTGATTTTCTAGGAGTTGTAATAATGATGCGATCGTAGCCATGGCATCGACTGCTTTGTTATCAAGTCTTGGAATTTGTGTGAATGTGATGTCCACAAAGTACTTCTTGAAGTCGTCAACCATATTTTTATATGGCAACAGTTTGTCATCTTTGGTCTGATAATCATCATTGATCTAATTAATGACTAACTATGAGTCGCCATACACTTGTAATTCTGTAATCCTCCATTCTAATGCTATTTTAAGTCCAATGATTAATGCTTCATATTCAGCTATGTTGTTGGTGCATGGAAACATCAGCCTATATGATCAAGGAATGGTGTGTCCTTGGGGGGTGACAAAGAGTATGCCTGCCCCTGATCCATGTTGAGTGAAAGAACCATCAAAATATAAGGACCATGGTTGTTTGGATTCTGCAGTAAAGACATCAGCATCTGGAAATTCAATGTGCAGGGGGTGGTCTGCTTGTAGTGGTGCTTTAGCTAGTTGATCAGCGATAACTTGTCCTTTGATTGCCTTGAAATCAACATAATGGATGTCAAACTCACTCAGAATCATTACCCATTTTGCTAACCTTCCTGTCAATGACGCTTTGCTTAACAGATACTTGAGTGGATCAATCTTTGAAACAAGATTGATTGTATGAGTTAACATGTAATGCTGAAATTTCTGTGAAGCAAAGACCACTGCTAGACAAGCCTTCTCGATGGTAGTGTAGTTGAGCTCATGACTTGTTAGTGTTCTATTGATGTAATAAATTGCACATTCTTTCCCTATATGGTCTTCTTGTGCTAGCAATGCACCCAAGGATGTCTCTGTTGCGGCAATATACAAGATCAATGGTTTGTCTGGATTTAGTGGTACTAGAACTGGTGGAGTCATTAAGTACTGTTTGATTTGTTGAAAAACTAATTCACACTTGTCATCCCACTTGAAAGGAACATTCTTATGCAGTAGATGTGTGAAAGGTAGACTTTTGTCGGCCAGTTGTGCAATGAACCTTCGTATAGATTGAAGTCGTCCCTGTAATGATCTCAATTGACCGGTGTTCCTTGGGGGAGGAATTTCCATGATTGCCTGTACCTTGGCAGGATCTACTTCAATTCCTTTTCCTGATACTATGTATCCTAAGAGTTTTCCAGATGTGACCCCAAAAACACATTTCTTGGGATTGAGGCAAACTTTGAATTTCTCCAATCTTGCAAATATTTTGGACAATATTTTCAGATGTCCTTCTCTGGTGTATGACTTTGCCAATATGTCATCTACATAATATTCCATGAATGTGTGCATCATGTCATGAAAAATTGTAGTCATAGCTCTTTGGTATGTAGCCCCAACATTCTTTAGACCGAAAGGCATGACGTTCCAATAGTAAGCTCCCCATGGACATGTGAAAGTTGTTTTCTCCTGGTCTCTGGGTGCAATCTTGATTTGGTTGTAACCATAAAAACCATCCATTAATGAATACATGGCATGGCCAGCTGTCAGATCAACTATAGTGTCGATGTTTGGAAGTGGGAAGTCATCCTTAGGACATGCTTTATTAAGATCTCTGAAATCTGTGCACACTCTGACACTTTTATCTGGCTTGGATATAGGAACAATGTTGGAGATCCATTCTGCATAGTCAATTAATCTTATGAAGCCCACATCAAGGAGTTTTCTCAGTTCTTCCTTAACCAATAATGCAACATGGGGGTGCATCTTTATGAGTTTTTGTTTCACATGCTTAACCCCTGGTTTGATAGACAAGTGATGCATGATAAGATTAGGATCAAGACCTGGCATGTCCGCATAAGACCAAGCAAAGTTGACTTGATTTTCTCTTAGAAATTCCATGAACTCTAGTATTTCTTTCTCTGGCATTGATGCAGCTAACTGTAAAATCCTTGGTTTGTCTGAAGTTTCTAGATTGACAACATTTGTAGGCTTAATCAAAATAGGTGATCGCTCATGGTAGTGCTCGGGAGAGTGTCAAGATTCCCATCGTCTGGCGCCTTAAAAAGGTTTTCACCATCCGATACGCTCTTTATTTTATCTTTTGCTTGATCTAACACTGCCAGATTATGGTTTTCACCATTAGATCCTTCTTTTTATTTTTATTTTTGCAGCTAGGAGAATTGACACTCTCCTGATAAAAGACTCTATGTTGAAAATTGCTAGTGGAACAATCATTTGCGTCATCCGCAGAAAGGAAGTTGATGATAGATTCATTGCTTGGAAACATAGGTATATCGATAGGTTCGGATGAATCCCAATCAATGAGATCAGGATGGATCAAAGATAGCGGGTCATCGGGTTGCATGAAATTGGCTATGGTTATGGTCATAATGGAGTTGATCGTAGGATCCGAGGTATGAGGTGGATCAATGATGATACTGTTCTCATGATAATCTTGTTCGTTTAAATCTGACTCAGTATCACTAGAATCATAGTCACCTTGTAGTTCAGATTCTCATGTCTGGGTCCCTGAACCTTCACCTTAGATTAGAGTTGGGGTATACTGGTGTATTACATCAACCTCTTTGTCCCTCCAGAACTCATCATTGTAAATGGTGTCCCATTCATATTCAACAGAGTCTGTGTTAGAGTTATTATCCATGAAATTCTGAATTGTTGCCCAACATGCTTCTCTTGAATTTGAACCTTCTTGCAATGTGAAGACAGTGCTATGCAGTTGTTTGGATGTTCCTTATTTTGAGTTAGTATCATAGTCTAATCTGGTTTTCTCTTTCGCAGCAAGTCCTCGAAGGTGAATAGGCTCAACTACTCCTTCTTTTCTTTTTCCGATAGGACCCTTATCATAGCCCATTTTCTGCATGATTGAATACACTTTTCCATATCTATCTGTTGGTAATTTGACATTAAAAACTGCTTCATCTTCATCTTTATAGAGCCAGTTTAGAATTTCTCTATCCTCAGGATCTTCCACGGGGAATTTTTCTTTGATGAATCGTCCATTAAACTTTGTGCTTGGCTTGGTTGGTGGTTGCATTGATGTTGATGCTGGTGATATTTGATGTTATGTGATAGAAGGTTGTCCATGTGACTGAGGTGATGTAGGTAAATTAGCAAGACAAATAGAGTACTCCACAACTCCATGGTCCTTGAATTTCAATTTCTTGTCAAAACGATTGGTTAACTGACTGATTTGTGTGTCAATCTTGAGAGAAGTACTAGCATGAGCTTCTCGATTGTTAGGAACCAAAGTATCTTGACTGGCTTTGATATTAGCACAAGTTTGAATATTTGAATTATTAGCTAGTATCGTGATTTCTTGTCCATCATAAGGAAACTTAAGACATTGATGATATGTGGATGGGACAGCTTGCATTTCATGGATCCAAGGATGACCCAACAAGATGTTGTATGCAAGATCACGGTCTAATACTTGACATAAAGTATTTTTGATAACAGGTCCCACTCTGATTGGTAGCATTATTAGACCCTTGGATGCTCTTTCCTCATCATCGTAGGCTTTAATAGTAATCTTTCTTCTGAGATCAATGGAGTCCTCAAAAAATCCTAAAGCCTTAACCAACTTCATGGTACATATGTTCAAACCAGCACATCCATCTATTAGAACTCGTCTGACACGAAACTTGTGAACCATGACTTCTAAGTATAATGATGAATTATGGGGATGAGTTATGGAAACGTCATCTTTTTCGGAGAATGAGAGGCATGTGGGTGAGGACAAGTGTCCTACCATGGCTTGAAATTGGTCCACATCCAAATCAGTGGATACAGTTGTTTCAACGAGGGCCTTTTTGAGAATTTCCTTATGTGCTGGGGAAATCTTCAAGAGTTCTAAGATAGAAATCTGAGCAGGAGTTTTCCGAAGTTGGTTGACTAAGTCATATTGAAGTTGAGGTGGAGGCCTAGTGGGTTTTGAAGAGGCACCCTTTAAGACAACTTTAGCTTGTGCCTTTGTTGTTGTGTTGACTTCCCTATATTCCACCTTCTCATTGACTTTAATAACGTTGACCCATTCATCGTCAGTGTAGTTATGATTGATTATCAGGTCATCAATATGATTCACACTTTTTCCAGAAGACTCACCTTTTTGATAGTTGGGAAAAGGGTTGCGAAAAGCTTGGTTATCTTCATTTGATTATTGATGTCCCTCTATTGTGATGGTGCCATTTTCGATTAAGTCTTGAATGGTATTCTTCAAGGCTTGACAATTATTTATGCATTGACCTTTGCACCAATGATAGTCACAATAGTATGCCTCATTCCATGATGGAGGCTTCACACTGGGTTCATAGTTTTGTTGAGGTGGCAAGGTAATGACATTTTTAGCCATCAACTCTTTGAATGCAGATTCCAAAGATTGACCCAGTGGAGTGTAAGTTCTTCTACTAGAGAAGAATGAAAATCATTGTGGATTTGTATTCGAGGTATTCCCTAAGGAGTTCTTATTGGTAGTGGTTCCCTGGTAACCTTGATTGTTGGTAGTCCCTTGATTGGGAGTAGAATGTTGATTCATATTGTTCCTTGGAGGAGGAGGATTGTTTCCTTGATTTGTGACCGAGTTGACATTGTTGTTGCAAGGAGCACTTGGAGTACTAAGGACAAATGGCTTAGTCGAGACATGATTTGTATCAACAACACCATCATTCACCACATTCTTGTTGCGAGTCCAAAATTTAGACTTGTCCTAATTGTTATGATGATTGGATGAGCTAGGATTATCCTTGTCAAGTTTTATTATTCCTCTTTTTACCAACGCACTTTCAATGGTTATAGCATCTTCAATCAATTTCTCAAAAGAGGGAGGACAATGTAAATTCAAATGATAGCTCATTTCTAAATTTAAGTTGTTAATGAAGGTGACCATCTTTTCCTTTCAGGAACAGGACGTGGATATCTAGCGAACATTCTTCTCCATCTCTGAAGAAAAGTAATAAAAGGTTCACCAGGTTTTTGCGCAACTTTGTAGAGATCTATCATAGTGATTTGGTGTTGGATGTTGTAGGAATATTGTAATATAAAAAGATTGATTAATTCCTCAAATGTCTTGATAGGAGGTGTGATTTTTGATAACCATTCCATAGAGTGAGCTCCAAGACTCCTAGGAAACAAACGCATCAAGTAAGTGTCTTCATGAGCGAACTCTAAAGTCATGTTTCAGAAGTCTCTAAGATGATCGATTGGATTTGCTTTCCCATTATAACGATCAAATTTTGGAATTTCACAATGTTTGGGAAATGGAATCATGTTGAGACTTCGATCGAAAGGATAAGGACAAATTTCCTCAAGAGTATATTTCTTTGTTGTGGTTCCCCCTTGTAACTCTTTAATTTGTCCTTGAAGTGCCTTAATTTGTTGAGTCAAAGCACTAAGATCAGATAGGGGTGTTTTTTCAGGTTTGCTCTTCAAATTCTCGGTATCAAAGTCATGAGGCAATTTAGCTCCTTGGTCAGCTAGATAGAGGAAATATTTTTCTTTATCGTGTTGCAAGATCTTTTCTATGGCTTTGTGAAATTTGGGATCTTGCTCAGCCTCTCTAAGACATTCTTCATCTCGTTCATCATCACTATCTCTATGGGTTTTGTTCATGTCTCTGTAGTTGTGGAATGGATTTTCTTCTCTGTTCTCCATGTCGTTGTTGAAAAGTGGATTTCGACTTACACTGTAAAGAGGATTACTGCTTTCACCTTCTTCTTGAGTGTTTTGGCTATGACCTTCTTGTTGGATTTCGTCTTTCAATTTATTGTACTGAGATCTTGTAGAGATAGGCATATGATTTTGAAGAGTTCTTCTAAACTTAGATCACAGTTCTGATAAGTGCGACAATGACGATATCTTGATCTGATAAGATGGGAATCCTATTATATGATCAAAGATGTTCCTAATTTTTTATTGTGGCTTCCAATGATGAAGGATTGTCAGAACCCTATTGGGGAAGTTGAATCAATAATCAGAAGTTTGTTTGAAAGGTGCACTCTTAAGATTTGATCTTTGTTTTCGAAGAAAGGTTTTAAAATCACTGAAGGATTTGACTAGGATGTGATGGATATTCAATAGAAGGTTGAGGTAAATTATCAAACTCAAGTGGTTGATTAAGATTATGTCATTGAGATAGAGCTAATCTCTGATAATAAGCTCGAGAATCCAAAGGTACTACAACGTACTCATCAGTGAATCCCCTAACAAAGTCTTGGTATCTATGAAGAAATCCACGGTAATGAAGCAAGACATGTCGACTTTTGTACAAATTTTTTATTTTTTGCAAATTTTTCCTATACCCTAAATGTTTCTTGGGTTTCCTGATCCTATTGGAAACTGATTTCTTGAAAAATTTTGTTTTCCACTCTCTAAGCATGGGAGAGATATCAGAATGTTACTAGACCAAAGATGTCAGAAAGTCAAGTGTGTGAATGATTTCAGTTGCTATTTTTCATGTTCATTTTGGATGATCTCTTATCTGAATTAATGTGAATGAAAACACAGCAAACAATCTGAATTAAATGGAATGTAACCAAACACAGATACAACAAGCACATCCTATGGTAAAGTCAGGACAATATCTACTAGATTCCACGCGGGTTTCCCCAGCCGCATATCGGTAGCGTGTGAATTCAGAAGCTTGGATGCACGGGCTCCCCCTTACAATGCACTCTCTTCTCAAGCCAACCAAGCTTCCAACCCTCATGAAACTCCCATGGCAGATTGATCACCTCTACTATAGACTCTGAAAGTGTGGATGCCTTCACACCGACCGGTGTTGCGCTAACAAATAAAAGGTTTTTGGTTTACTAAACAAATGGTGTTTAATTCGGGACCCCCGTTCGAGTGGTCATACATGGGGCACAAGATTAAACTCCATTTAGGAGGCACTCCAGCCTGAAGAGGTAAAGCTCAACAAGGTTTTGGGGAGTACAACTTGGTCCATATGACACATCCGCACTCGTAATCTTAGGTTTTCCCTTAAGATTCACATTTGTATATCGGTCAGGGGTAGCTTGGCTTTAGCTCCATTTTCGGTTTGAGTAGCGTTGAGGTGATGAAATCCCTAGGCAGGCCCAATTTCTAGAGGCAATAATCGTTTCTCTTACACCTAGGATCACATCACTGTGCAAGGGGAGAGGATACTTCGGTTATTGCATCAGGGTTACACAAGGATAAAGTGGGTTTGGCTTTTCTAATCACCTAGTTTGCACAGGGTGAGAGCATAGTCACCTACCACTTTCAAGCACAATCAAGCAGAGTAAATAGATTCATTTTAATGCACCAAATCACAATGATTTAAACTAAGTGAAGCTATTGCTTCACAACTGACATGGGGTTCATTTTAACTACATGATCAAAGTGTGGTGACTATCCTAGATTGATTCATTTTAAACTAGAAAATATCCTATCTGCGGAATGTGTCAGACTCAGAATCCTATTTTTGTGTTACAACCCAAATGCGCAAAAATAGATAGTATATGCACAGAAACAGACAGTATATGCGCAGAAACAGACCCTAAATGCGCTACAAAAAATCCTAAATGTGCTAAAACAGTTCTTAAATGTGCTACTGTAATTAAATGCAGATTTAAATCTCTAAATGACGCAGTAGCTAATGCTCTAAAATCTACCTTAAATGCACTAATTTAACTCTTAAATGCGCTAACTTAACTCTTAAATGTGCTACTTTAATTAAATGCAGATTTAACTCTAGATGTGATGAGACTATATGCGCTATTCTATCTCTCGGATGTGCTAAATTAACTCTCAAAAATGCTGAAACAGTCCCCAAATGCACGGGAATACCTGCAAAAATAGAAGCATTAAATTCTCAGATGCACTGCAGAAAGTATCGAATGCGCTAAAACGCCGAATTTTTCTGAAAGCCAAACTCTAGAACACAGAAACCAGTCAGAATGCTCTACAAGAAAATGTCAAAATCGAGGCATAGGCCCCACGGTGGGTGCCATTTTATGTGTGTATGAAAATATGCCTATCTTAATGAATTCAAAACACATTCAATAAAACCTTATATCAAAGAAGCTTAAAGAAAAATAAACAAACTCTCAGTGCAACTTCCTCAAAGTCGTTTTATTGCTCTCTATCTCTAGAGTTTCGTTGATTCTAGTTGCTCTCAGATTTAGTATGCCAAGCTCAACGAAATGGACTACTAGAGAATGAGATTTAAACTAAAATGCATTCTATACTAAGATGTAATATTATGCTATGCTTATGATAAGATTATTGCTAAGATATGATTATTGATAGAATGTTAAATGTGTAAGTGTAATTGCGTATCTGTGTTTGTGTCTCTATTTGTGTGTGTAACCAATGCTTGGATTCGCACATGCATTTATAGAGTTTTTCGAGAATTTTGATTGGCTGAGTTGATCAACGGCTGTGATAATTCCTGACAGATCGAATGGTCAAAGATGGATGAGACTGGAGAGAAAAATAGAAGAAAACAAATAAAGCAGGATTTTTCCATTTTCGTGGAAGAGATAAGATGAGATGATTAAAAAAATCATATTTTTTAGAAGATAATGGAAAGATATTGAGAAGATAAATAATGAATTATCCAATTCAATTATCTATTTATGGGTGCATGTAGATTTTTCTTAATTAAATAAATATTTAATTAAGATTTTGAGGAAATCAGAAGATTTCATAATTAAATGAAATATTTAATTATGATTTGAAGAAAGCATAAGATCTTTAATTAAATAAAATATTTAATTAAATTTGAAGAAATGACATGTGTATGAAATTAATTAAATTAAATATTTAATTAATTAGAAGAAAGTTTTAACTAGAAGAAAAGAAATATTTAAATTTAATTAAAACAAAAGATTTAATTAAATTCAAAAGATGATAATTAATTTAAATAAATAAAATGTATTCATTTAATTAATCAAGTAGACATGTGAAATAATTAAATAAATTAAATTTATTCAATTATGGTGGGAGAATAAAATGAATGAATAATATAATTAAATTAATTAAATTTAATTACATGTAGAAGACTTTAGAGAATTTAATTAAATAATAAATATTTAATTAAATGCCAGGATTAATTAGACATGACCAATTTTATGCACATATAGATTAATCACAAAGAATTGTGACAAAGAACACTTAATTAAATCTGCAGTCTCATAGTTTTACAAGTTTTAAGCTACAATTTCACCTTCATTTTCAACATTTGGTATCAGAGCTAATGGTTGGGTAGAGTTTGGGATGCATTTCTCTTAAAAGTTTGAAGGTTTTTTGGCTGTAGTGGGAGCTTTTACTATTGTGTTATTGTAGATTTGTAAAAGAAGTATGTTACAATGAGTTCTACTTCTTTTCTAGATATTGAAAGATTCAATGGATCTAGTTAGGAGATGTGGAAACTAAAAATGGAGTTGTATGTAAAATTTAATACATGTATTTGGGCTGATGGCTGTAAGACCTGGTATGGCTTGCTCAATCCCTGAAAGGAAAGGCCTGGTAAGAGAGGATTTCTCCTAGGTGGTAAGGGGGGGGGGGGAATTGGGTTAAACTAGTTCTTGGGTTAGAGTAAGTGGATTAACCTTTAGCGGTCTTTCGCACATGGTTTTGTTCTAGTTGTATTGCTCCATGGTTTTGGAGCTCATGGATTTGAGCCCATGGTTTTGCATGTATGGATGTCATGGATAGTTAGGTTACATGTTTCAGTGGGAGCTTTTGACAGTGATGGTTTGATGTTTATCATGTTGCCATGTATAGCTCAATATCACAGTTCAGTGGGAGCTTTGGTACGATATGGTTATCTTCATGTGATTTGAAGAGGTTTTAACATCTTGTTTCATGGAGGACCCTTAGAGTCTTTGGTAAAGGTGTTATTGTTCTTCCCTTGGAGAGGATGTAGTTCTCTTTGGTTTTGAGTATTAATCATTTTCTTGGAGCTTCATGATTATGCAGGTTGTAATTGAAGTTGGCATGGATTGATTGGTGGGTGCTTATGGATACTAGAGAGACTTGGGTTAGGCCAAATATTTCTTATGTTAAGAGATATGTGTTGGAATGGTTACTTGTTATAAAAACATTTCAACAATAAAGACAGAGGAGCCTACACCTGGAAATGAATGTGAGTCCATCATAGACATGATGAAAAGGTTGTCTTTATTGAAAGCCTATATTGCTTGGTGTTGTATGCACAGGACAATCTTGTATCCCACTCTTGGTCTACTCAACA
This sequence comes from Sequoia sempervirens, assembly GCA_007258455.2. Classification (NCBI taxonomy): domain Eukaryota; kingdom Viridiplantae; phylum Streptophyta; class Pinopsida; order Cupressales; family Cupressaceae; genus Sequoia; species Sequoia sempervirens. Next base: position 48,972 of record VDFB02169679.1, on the reverse strand, counting down.
GGTAAATGATCTAAGAGGTGTTGCTCTCCTAATTATTATATGCATTATTTATATGTATCTTGTCTTCTCTTATGCATTAGTCTTGAAAATTGAGTTCAGAGGGATTATTGAGAAGTAGATGCATGATTTTATGTATTTCCATTGTTCTCATTGCAATCTTGAACTTCAATTAGTTCTGAGGATTTGGGTAGGAGATGTAGGAGAGATAGTTAGTGGCTTTGGGCATATTCCCTTTTGTTGTGGGAATGTTTGGCTAAGTTTGATCTACTTTTTGTGAGAGGTTTACATTTAAGTTCTGCCATGTTTCATTATAAGTTGAATGGTTAGATATTGATATCCTTTCAGTTTGGGAGTGTTGAAGGATATCTTACTTTACATAGTTTGGCACATGTTAATGTGGTATAAGAACATGGTTTGATTTGCAAGTTCTCTCTTTGTGGGAATATTGTCTTCTTCTTGAAGGTTCTCGTGTTATGAGAGATGTATTTTGCATATCATTGTATGCTTCTTTGACACTGTGATATAGGAGTTTTCCATTTCCTCTATGTGAAGTGCTATAGGAGGAATTGTTAATGTTGTGATCTTGTTTTCAGATTTGACATTACCTATGTAGTGGGAGTTCCAAAAGGTATATTTGTTCTGTATGAGATGGGCATCTCTCTTGGACTGGTTACACTTTCCTACAGTGAGTTACTTCAGAGGTTTTTTATCGCATGTCTATGTGTGTTATTACCTTGAAGTCTTATTATGCAGGATGGTGGATATACATGGACTTGTTTGCAGATTTGGGTTATTATGTTGATAACATGAAGTTCTACCTATGGTAGTTTGGTTACAGAGACTTGGGAAAGGTATTGATTGACAAAGTTGACACTTTGATCAATGTTGCAGATAAGTTCTTTTGGTGCAGGAAGGCCATTGGCCTTAAGTCTTGTACTTGATTTATAATAATGATTCCTTGTTTAGAATAATTGCAATCTATAATGTCAAGTGGGAGAATGTTGGGAATAGGATGCCATTTAATTGCAATCCTAAACATATTTCATGTATCTCCTAAGTCCTTGGAAAGTGTTCCCCAATTCTAGGATTAGAAAGAGATTAAATTCGAATGAAATGAACATGTAAATTGACATTTGTAATTATTCCTAAATGATAGGAATATGTGGGGATGCCCAAGAAGAGCTCCTACAAAATAGGAGCACATGGGGCACCCACATGGAAGGTGGAACCCACCTTGCTTAAGTTAACTGTTTGGAGGATTGATAACACTTCAGTAATGCATGTTTAGATCCTACAAGTTAGGGATTGATATTTACATGAGTGGAGTTTAGTTTAGTTTAGTTCAGTATCAATAACAGGTGGATACATTCAGTTAAGTGGGGATGATCAATCATGCATAATATTTGCATGAATTGGTGGAGAGATATGTTTCAATTAACTAAGATTGACTTGGACCCACCTTGGGTGCCCAAGTTGGCATCTTTAAGTTAACACCTTTTGCATGAGAAGATATTTACAAGGCTCAGTTAAGTGGGCCCATTCTTGGGCACCAACTTTGAGGTGATGCTTGCTATATATTTTATTTACCAATTATCACAATTGCATCAGAGTTGATAGCAAGTTAGCAGGTTGAGCTTGTGCATGTGTGAGGGTTTGAAGCATGGCATGGGATGTGTGGATTCATGCTTGGTCACATGGAATGCATGGATAGCTTGTAATTGCAACAAGTGTATGAGAGTTTTGTGCAAGTTGTGAAGAAGGATTGTTGAAGGCAAGGAAGCATATCAATCAAGGATTGATACAGTATTATTGTAATCTTGTTCTAAGGTTAAATAATACAAGCACTATTGATTATGGTGGAGTTTTTTCCCAAAAGGGTTTCTCCACGTATATGTTGTGTCACTTCTATATTCTTGTCTCATTCTTCTACAATATTCTATCTCTTTCTACAATTGGTAAAATTGATCTAAATAGATTAATCATATACAAAGAATTGTGACAAAGAACACTTAATTAAATGTACAGTCTCATAGTTTTACAAGTTTTAAGCTACAATTTCACCTTCATTTTCAACACTAAGTTTGGGCGACTTGATAGTTTTAAACAACTATAATATTAATTGTTGCATATGCCCTTTCATGGCATATTCACCCTTCATGGTGCATGGTTTCTAAGCCATAATATGGTTGCATATTTAAACAACAATACATTATCACATTTACTTCCATTGCCTTATTTATTTTAACAATAATATGCAAGTAAAATCATTTATATATATCCCATATACATATATATCCAACACATAATATTTATCTCATGTTCATCAAAAGGATTTTAACTCTATGACTCAAATCAACTAAACAATCAAAGAATCAAAGACAATCATCCAAGCATTCCTACCAACTCGAAAAGCTATCACCAAGGTTTAACAGTTATCGACATATAGTTCAAACTGACTTGACAAGGCTTGTCTAACCTAGGCAGTGAGTGTGCATGTCTACTAAAATAGGTACACTAGTGCTTTCCATGCCAACTTCCTCTCCTAGGTGATACTTTCCCTCTTTTCATTGGAGGGTTCAAACCTTTCCTGCATCCAACTTAGTGCAACATGAATGAAGTTAGCTGATAACATGAAAGTCATATTCATCATATATCATTTGCATCATTAAAGCATTTTAATGAGTAATTCATCATAATTCATATTCATATATTTCATTCATCCTTTGAACATATTAAAGTCATAATCTTATATTTAAAATCATATTTACTCCTAAAGGTAAAAGTAATCTAGTAACTTAGAAACGAAGTGTAACACTTATAGGAATTTTATGATCATTCTAAAGCACTAGAACATGAATCATAGACACACACACACCATCCAAGCATCTCACTATCTCAGTATTACACTTTGGAAATACATCACAATGGTTAAAAGGACCAACATACTAGAGTCTACAAAATTATGGCATCTAATAGTCTGCCACCAAACCTAGTTGGAACAAAACACCATTATTACTGCAAATATCTATAGGTATATACAATCCATATCCAAGTTATCTATGCAACAAGTAGGTACAAACAACCCACAAAATTGCACAACTCACATATCTCACACAACAGAACATCGCAACACCATATTAGTAATAAAAAAATAGAGAGAAAAGATCTAATAATGTAGGTCATTCATGAATCAAACACTAGATCTCACCTAGATACAATTTACCACAAATCCACAATTGAAGATAATGTCAACTTTTAGGAACCCAACTAGTAAATATTGCAAAAATGACGAGTGACTAAACACATACCAATATCTCTACACTAAGAAAGTTGTAACCAACCTACTTGAACCATATGCAAATAATGCATAAAAAATTGCAACTATCTTGCATCCAAAAACACTCCGATGAGATTCACAATCTAAAAAATAGTCTCTCCACATATCTATATAACCAGAGATTTTAGTTAAACATCAAAACCTGTAGAACCATCCATGTCAAATACATACATGAAAATTTAAGTCCACTTATAATTTGGAAGACTCATAAGTCTAAAAATTCCAAAATGGTTAAACCAAAATAATGAAATATCACATTTAAGAATAACCATAGATTTTGAATGGAAAAACTATAAAACCCACATACCCAACCAACATGAATTTGAACCATGCAAGTACCAACATTCAAAAGGAAGAAGGGGTTATCTAGGAACTTCAGGCCTCCAAACAAGCCAATTCCATAACCACCACCATGTACATACATATGGATGAACTAGACTATTCTAGAAGCTTCCAAGTCATCCAATGACCAAATCCATTACCCACATGTGTTTGAAGCTAATAAAATAGTGCCTTCCAATGCCAAGGGCTAAAACCATGCACCCAACATAAGCACATCAAAACATAGTCGATAAAACAAATGCTCTACCATGTCTCTAGATAACCAAAACAAGGCACCCAACATGAGTACTTTGTTGCACACTATTAGAACACAATGATTTAATGAGAGGGGGTGAATCAGTAGATACTGAGATTCGTCCCTTAAAAAAATTTCTCTTAGAAAACTTATGCAGACCACTTCTTTGAAATGTGCAGATACAAATATGAAGAGACATAAACATACACACACACACAAGAACATCACATAACACCATATCTACGTGGAAAACCCAAGATGGGAAAAACCACAGTGAGAAATGTTGCTTGAGTCTACCGCTCAAATCTAGCCTCACAATCCAAATTTTTGATACAAAGTTTTAGGGCTACAACCCAAGGATGCTACAACACCCTGATTTAGAAACTACCACTTCAAGGATGCAACAACACCCTAGTTTAGGAGCAACAAATCCAAGGGGACTACTATCCCCTAAGTTGAGCTACAACTCAACTTACAATGAGGCAACAACCTCTAAAGGATTACAAGTTCATATATGCATATGAATGGTTCTTCATAAACCTAAGATGCATCATTACATTTTGTTCTTTGTTGCACATATTGCAACTAACATCTTACTATTGAATCTGCACTCTCAACAACATACCCCTACTTTGCACCCTTCCCTTTTTGTTCAACTCTCTTTAAACTTGTAGGCTACACACACTCTAACTCTACAATATACTCTTGTAAGATGTAACTCTATTCAACTCACCCTTCAACTACAAAATTCTCACATATGTTGCAGATCACTCACAATCAACCATACTTCGGTTGTCTTCTATCTGCCTCACTCCACACATCTACAATGTACCTCCTCGAGATTCACACACCATCCAGTTGTCCAATTTGGTTACTCATCTATTAGGGTTTCTCTTCCAATTTTTCAATTCATCTCGAGCCTTGCACCATTTTTCCAGCTCATATGATAGAGTCTATCAGATATCTCCTTTGTTTCTTTTGCTCTGCATCAAGCCACTTTTTCATTAACTTATGTTGTTGAGAGTTTTCCCAAAAATAGTTCTCTCTCTATCTGACCTCAAAATTTGATATGCATTTAATTTCTTTATCTATTCATTTGATCAAATATGATCTTGATTGATCATGTCTCCTTTTTGGCGTCGTCTTCATTAAATGTTCACATGTCAGTCAGTTAGGCAATCTGATCTTGTTCACATATCAGCTATCGACCTAAAACCCCTGTTCACACTGACTAGATCGTTGTAAATCTTCAAGTTTAAACATTGGTCGGCGATCTTCTACTTTCGCACCTTGATCAAGTGTTGTTTTGCAACAAGGATGCAAAACAAAGAATTATCGATTGCCATATGTCCGCCTTCACTGTACATGTCATACTATTGGGCCCACATAGTAATTTATCACTTCGTCGGGGGAACATCCATCTTTGTTTTGTTGATGTGCCTGTGTCACATCAATGAGGACACTTCAACATCCTACCATAGTGGAGTCCATCAGTCGAAGTCACCGCCACATGCCTTTGTTCTATTCAGCTTCTGATTGTACATCATCCTCATCACACCAGATCTAACTTCCATGTGCACCTTACTGGGTTCCACATCTGGTATCACACTCATCATGTCGAGGAGACATCTGAAGAAGTCCTATCGACACCGCACGGTCTCATCAACAAAACTCCAAAGGCTTGTTATTGCAATGTCAAAGAGGCATTGCTCAAACTCTTACTGACACCACATTGTCTTGCTGACAAAGGCCTTATAGGACCAGTCTCCATCCATGATCCAAATTTATTCTTGCAGACCAATCAAATCATGAGCCATTGGAGATGAAGACACATAACACCATTACCAACTTAATTCCAAAACCGTAAACCAAAAGATTTAAATGTAGAGGAATGCAAAGAAAAATACACTTTCTCTGTCACCACCAAATGTACAAATAAAGCAGTTTTCATTCTGGCAAACATAACTCACTTAGCTCTTCATTTCGGATGCTCCAACTTGGAACATACCATCTTTAGACATGCCTCTAAATAACTTCCAATCCGCAAACAAGGACATTGAATATTCAAGGAATGTGGTGCAAACTATTGGACTTATTCTTACCGAAGACTCAAACTATGAACATAGCATATTAGAGGCTCACACAAATCATCATACCAGAGCACCAAACCATGAGAACTCTTGATGGAACATAGATGAACCCATTATAGACCTTCTTCTAGATCTGCAAGACCTGAAGAAAAATAGTGAAGGACTGCGGAGCAGATACAATTCTCCCAATCCACAAATAACCAACACTGTTGAATCAGTTCACAAACTGGTTCACTCTTCATCAAACTAGCAGTTGTAATCTAGGATATATCACCCATGAATGTCCTTGAACAACACTTCAAATCCACATATGCATAGGATCAACATAGTAGAAATGAGGAGCACATACCAGAGTACATTCTGAACACATACCAGAGCATATTTTGGACCTACAATCACTTATGTCCTTTCACTGCAACAACCTATATTGTGTTGACATCAATGGATACATTAATGGCAACACCACCATATGTATTCATATCTATAACACATCATACACATATAGGTACATCACTTGAGCACACAACCAGTTAAGCTATCAGGAATGTAAAAACCTTTTGCATGATCTACACTTTTGACATCAATGACAACTATATGCACTTCTGCACTGGATCAACACACTCCTCCTCTGATCCCCTTTTGACATCAATGACAACATATTCCAACAATCTCCCCCTTTGTCATTGATGGAAAAACTTGAATGCTCAAAGATACCAATTGATCAATTCAACATTTGTACCAGTATCATCTTTACTTCTACTTATGCTGCTGCTTTCACCAATGCTCCTCTTTGAGCATTTGCATACTTTCTCCCCCTTTGACATCAATGGAAAAGGGCTCACTCCTTTTGAAAGCATTCTCCCCCTTTGAAAAGTTGTGCAAAGGGTTTAGTTGTCCTCTAATATCCTCCTTTGAACTGGAAAAAGGATTTTCTCCACCATTGACTAATACAAATTGATAACAATTATTGTGCTTATGCTAGATACTGCTCTCAATCATTTCATCAATGGCTAAGCCATGTTCTCCAACCACCCTTAATTAAATACCTTTAAAGTTACTTGTAGTTGAAGTGCCATTACACACTTTGACACAATTGAAGATACTCTAATTCATACCCTATAGGAATCAGGTCTCATATCACGAGCCAAATTCTCCTTTTTTTTCTACACAAAACACCTTTCTCCTTTGTGCAGTAATCTAAGCATGCTTTCTTTTATGCTCAATACCAACTTATACTCCACACTGTATTATATGTTGTTCTGATGCCTATATCAGCTTCCCCTAAGTGCTTACTCCATTTTTTGCATGTACCTGAATGTACACTCCACCATAGTCTCTGTACCAATTAAAACTTTTCTTGACCATAATAGCATCTCCTCCTTAAACTATTCTCCATTCTTTTTTCCTGCATATATAAGCATTTACTCTTCATTGGGCTTAGTATCAATTTGCAAACATTTCTTTGATGCCCAATTTGTATTTGATACCTCTCTCAACTTTACTTATGCCCATGAGCACTTGCTCATCCTTTCTCCTCTTCTTCTTCTCAAGTCACCATACTGCTACAACCACCACTTCTTCTTAGCAATGACAAAGTAACTTTGCTCCTCCTTGAACTAATACCGATTGAAAACAACTTTTTCTCTCAAGCCAATTGTTGCATTCAACCTTTTAATGCTCTTCTCTAATAAGGTCTAATATCAATTGTAGATTTTTTGATTCATGCTTTGTGCCAAATGAATCACTTACTTGAAACCAACTGATGATATCATGCCCTGATATCGATTATCAATTTGATACCAATTGTGAATGTGTTCACTTTAAGCTATCTACCAAATGATAACCAAGATTGCACTGTATCAAGTATAACACTGATTCGATACCAATAGCAACACCCCCTTAGACCTTGCTCCATACACTTTTTTCTGGCCTATTCATGCATTTTCTTCATTTCTTCGCATAATTGTTCATTTCATCATTTAGATCTTTCACAAGCCTTCAAATCATAATCAAGTCGACCTAATTGCAAGAGCTAGTCAGGTAACTTGTAGACTCAGATAGGTCGGACTTAAACTTAAGGCATTGCTCTGTTAAAGCTTAGATATTTGTACGGATCCCCATGGAGGTTGGCCAGGTCCTATACTTCATTGAATGATGTTCCTTTGAGCTCTGCAAGACATGTACATTCTCTACAAACCGATTAGACTTCACTCAACACTGTCGTCTCTACACTGTGAAAGACATGTATTCTTCTAGAAGCGACATCTCTCTAAAATCGAACCAAATGCTTTGGATTTTGGTTATGTTGAAGATGATTATTCCTAGATGCTAATTCCAACTCCACAACTTCTGTCATGCAAATGCAGTATTCTCTAGGGTCGCTCTCTCTCTGGTGCTCTACAACAGAATGTCCACTGTCCCAACTGATTTGAGTCTTCCGGATGCTCCTGCATCATCTTCATTTTGTAGGCAGGAGGTATTTCTCTTAACAGAGCATCTACACCCTTTTTCTTCAAAAATGGATACCAATGGTTGATATCAATTTATGTAGCTAATTATCCACTTATGCTAATTTTCTTACACCTTGACAAGAATTTCAAGGAGCAAGAATGTGACCATAAACCTGCAACCATCAAGTTGTTAGAAATTTTTAAAACTTGTTTTTCCTAATTTGATCTCTTTCTCCATTTCTAGGGATGAATGAAGTACCAATTTAGCTCCCCCTGGACTCATGCCCCATCACTACAAATTAGTGATGCAAGGTAGAAGTAGTCTCATGGAGTGCTACCTGCTAGTATTTCTCTTTCCAGACCTTCTTTGTCCTTTTCTCTAAACTATTAGTCTTCTTTTCAACAACATGCAAACACTTGTTCACTTTAGAAGACATGTCCTTCTTTGTATTCTTCCTCTTTCTCTGTATTGCAGGTCTTACAAGATCTAGTCTATAGTCTTTAGCTATGTGACCCAAGTTGTCACACTTGTAGCATGCCACATGCATATTCCTAAGCAGAGTAGATGAATTTCTATTTATATAATTTGTACTCCTTCTAGGTGCAAGTCTACAATCTCTAGCTCTATGACCATACTGATTACAAGTATGACAATAACCATTAAAACATGGGGAGTACCTGGCCATAACATTCCTTTGAACTGGATGAGAAGGCCTTATTTGATTTGACTTCTTTGCATATCTCATCCTACTAAATATTTTTGAATCAGTTCCCTTTGTGTACTAATATTTCTTTCGATTTCTAAGAGTTGGTTTCTCCATCTTCTTATCTGTTGCAGGCTCCTTCAACTTGGCAGCAGTATCCTTATTTGGTTTCTTCATCTTACCAGTGGTGCCTTTATCTGATCTTCCATTTCCAGAGGTACTTTCTTCGAAGCAACTTGTGCAGGCTTCCTCTTTCTTTGTGCAACCTCTTCCTTCTATTTTAACCAATTTTGTTGAGGCAGACAGACTCTTCCCTTTTTCATCACCAAGGTCAATCTTCATCCTTGGTTTGGACCTTGGCCTAGATGGCCTTTGTGATCTCACAAATTCATTTAGTGATCTGATGCCACCTTTCAACTTAAAGCCTTTATCAATTTTCTCCTTGCCTTTTTCTAATTGTTTTCTCAATGCCACTATTTTTCTTCCAATCTTATGCACTCATTTGACTTAGAATGTAGTTTGGATCTAACTACATCATCTACCCATCTTGCTTCTTCCACTTGAGTCTTCAAGCAGATCACCATCTGATTAGAATCTTCACTTGACTCTTATTCAATCTATCTATCTCATTCAGAGAATGCAAATTTTGTTCTTCATTCTCCTTCTTCAAACTTTTAATCTCATTTAGAGCACAAATAAGTTTTCGTTTAAGGTCCATTTCTTCTTCTTCTTCACCGGAGGTTTTAGCTTCTTCATCTTTATCAAACCTCTCAATTTCTTCATCGGAGGTCGTTGGAAATGGGTCCATCCCATAGAAACTTCCATGCTCATCATTTTCTCTACCATAACCATCAGATGAATCCTTTTCTTCACTAGCCTATAGGTCCTTCTTCTAATTTTCCTTAATGTCCACTTCTTTCTGATGAATATCCTTTTTACTATTAAAGCATCTATCAACATTGGAATTTATTCTACCAGAATAAAACCTTTTGGTGGGTAGCTTACCTTTGTATCTTCCAGAGCCTCTTCTCAATCTTTTGATGAACTTAGCTTCCTCTTCAACAGTCTTCTCTGATCCAAAAGTGGATGTTCCTTCTTCATCACTTCTTGATGAAACTTCACTTGAGAACCACCTTGTAGATTTATGATCTTCACTTGTCTTAAGACATTCTGATTCACTATGAAATTTCTCAATCACTGACTGCATCTCAACATCACTTTCCTCATACATCCTTTTCAGCTTGTTCCATACTTCTTGTGCATTCCGGCAGTGCATGACTTTGAAAAATATGGATCTTGACAACCTATTAAGTATTGCATCCATTTCCTTAGCATTGTCATCATACGCCTTATTTTCAACCTCAATATTTAGAGGTGTAGCAGGAGCTGTATAACCATATTCTACTGACAACAATACATCAAACCCTATGGATCCCAAATGCAACTTCATTTTGAAGCTCCACCACATATAATCTAATCCATTAAAGAGAGGTACTCCTTCTATAGAAGAGCTTTCCTCATTAGCCATATTGTGTTCACACACACCAAGATCTACCCAAGCTAATTAAGCTTCTCCTAGGGAACCTAGTGCTCTAATACCAATTGTTAGAACACAATGATCTATTGAGAGGGGGTGAATCAATAGATACCAAGATTTATCCCTTAAAACTTTTTCTCTTAGAAAACTTATGCAAATCACTTCTTTGAATTGTGCAGATACAAATATGAAGAGACATAAACATACACACACATAAGAACATCACATAACACCATATGTACGTGCAAAAACCCAAAATGGGAAAAACCATGGTGAGAAATGTTGCTTGAGTCTACTGCTCAAATCCAGCCTCATAATCCAAATCTCTGATACAAAGTTTTAGGGCTACAACCCAAGGATGCTACAACACCCCGATTTAGAAGCTACCACTTCAAGGATGCAACAACACCCTAGTTTAGGAGCAACAACTCCAAGGAGACTACTATCCCCTAAGTTGAGCTACAACTTAGTACAATGAGGCAACAACCTCTAAAGGATTACAAGTTAATATATGCATATGAATGGTTCTTCATAAACCTAAGATGCATCATTACATTATGTTCTTTTTTGCACATATTGCAACTAACATCTTACTGTTAAATCTGCACTCTCAGTAGCATACCCCTACTCTGCACTCTTCCCTTTTTTGTTCAGCTCTCTTTAAACTTGTAGGCTACACACACTCTAACTCTGCAACATACTCTTGCAGGATGTAACTCTATTCAACTCACCCTTCAACTACAAAATTCTCACATATGTTGCAGACCACTCTCAATCAACCATACTTCGATTGTCTTCTATCTACCTCACTCCACACATTTGCAATGTACCTCCTCGAGATTTACACACCATCCAGTTGTCTAATCTGGTTACTCATCTGTTAGGGTTTCTCCTCCAAGCTATTAGTTCATCTCGAGCCTTGCACCATTCGTCCAACTCATCTGATAGAGTCTATCATATATCTCCTTTGTTTCTTTTGTTATGCATCGAGTCACTTTTTCATTAACTTCTGTCACTGAGAGTTTTCCCAAAAATATTTCTCTCTGTTTGACCTTGAAATCTGATCTACATTTAATTTCTTTATCTGTTCATTTGATCAGATATGATCTTGATTGATCATGTCTCCATTTTGGCGTTGTCTTCATTAAATGTTCACATGTCGGTCAATTAGGCAATCTGATCTTGTTCACATATCGACCATCGACCTGAAACCCCTATTCACACCGACTAGACCATTGCAAATCTTCAAGTTTAAACATTGGCCATCGATCTTCTCCTTTCGCACCTTGATCAAGTGTTGTTTTTCAACAAGGATGCAAAACAACGAATTATCGATTGCCATATGTCTGCCTTCACTGTACACGTCATTCTATTGGGCCCACATAGTACTTTATTGCTCTGTCAAGGGAACATCCATCTTTGTTCTACTGATGTGCCTGTGTCACACCAATGAGGACACCTTAACATCCTACCATGGTGGAGTCCATCAGTCCAAGTCATCGCCACATGCCTTTTTTCTATTCAGCTTCTGATTGTACATCATCCTCATCACACCGGATCTCACTTCCATGTGCACCTTACTAGGTTCCACATCTGGTATCACACTCATCATGTCAAGGAGACATCTGAAGAAGTCCTATCGACACCGCACGGTCTCATCAAAAAAACTCCAAAGGCTTGTTATTGCAATGTCGAAGAGACATTGTTCGAACTCTTACTAACACCACATTGTCTTGCCGACAAACGCCTTCTAGGACCAGTCTTCATCCACGATCCAAATTTCTTCTTGCAGACCAATGAAATCGTGAGCCATTGGAGATGAAGACACATAACACCATTACCAACTTAATTCCAGAACCGCAAACCAAAAGATTTAAATGCGAAGGAATGTAGAGCATAATACATTTTCTCTGTCACCACCAAATGTACAAATAAAGCAGTTTTTACTCTAGCAAACATAACTCAATCAACTCTTCATACCAGAAGCTCCAACTTGGAACATACCATCTTCATACATGCCTCTAAATAACTTCCAATCCGTAGACAAAGATATTGAATATTCAAGAATGCGGTGCAAACTACTGGACTTATTCTTACCGGAGACTCAAACTAGGAACAGAGCATATCGGAAGCTCACTCAAATCATCATACCGGAGCACTAAACCATGAGCACTCTTGATGGAACACATATGACCCCATTATAGACCTTCTTCCAGATCCGCAAGACCTGAAGCAAAACAGTGAAGGACTGCGAAGCAAATACAATTCTCCTAGTCCACAGATAACCAACACTGCCGGATTAGTTCACAAACTGGTGAACTCAACTTTCACTCTTCATCAAACTAGCAACTATAATCTAGGATATATCACCCATGGATGTCCTTGAACAACACTTCAGATCTGCATATGCATAGGATCAACATAGTAGAAATGCATAGCACATACCAGAGTACATTTTGAACACATATTGGAGCATATTCTGGACCTGCAATCACTTGTGTCCTTTCACTGCAACAACCTATACTATGTTGACATCAATGGCTACATTAATGACAACACCACCATATGCATTCATACCTGCAACACATCATACACATACATGTACATCACTTGAGCACACAACCAGTTAAGCTATCAGGAATGCAAAAACCTTTTGCATGATCTACACTTTTGACGTCAATGGCAACTATATGCACTTCTGCATTGGATCAACACACTCCTCCTCTGATCCCCTTTTGACATCAATGACAACATATTCCAACACACACAACCACACAATAAAAGAACATAACCACCAACTTTCAAATATGAGCTCTACATCAATATTGTGGTTCATGGAACCACATGACCAACTCCATAATGCTCTACCTTCTCCATCCTTTAAATATGTGTTTTACCCTTAAAAAAAAATCAACTACAAGAGTTATACTCATACAAGGCTTAATAATCAACTAATTCCTTCCTACAAACTCTCTCAAGCTTGCTAGGCTAAGAGATCACAAAAGATGAAGCACACAAAACCTCAAACATCAGGGAACCATCATATGCACAAACATGCAAGCAAATACAACTCACATGAAAGTACATAAAACCATATAGAACTAGCATGGCTCTAACACCAATTGTAAGGAAAATAAACTAGTATGTACCTTCCAAGATAGTGTAATTTTCTCAATCAACATTCTTGATACAAGTGCACACAAGTATGCCCATAAAATGAAATAAAGACACAATTAATATCTCACATTAACCCTTTGAGGAAATTAAAGTAGATTTCAGATCTAAGTAAATTTTGATAGTATAATGGCATGTAAATTAAGAAATCTAAGAACAACAATGAACAATAATAGACATAAGAGAAGAAGCACCAATATACATGGGGAAAACCCTTTTAGGTAGAAAACCCTACACTCCAAAGCACCAAACCAATGCATTAATTTCTAAAAAACCAACACACTTGTAGATTCAAAGCCTTAAAATAGAGATCAACATCTAGCTCCCTTAGAAAATATCCAATAACATAACCATACAATGGAAAATCCTCATACATTTCAATCCAAACATCGAAATAAATAGGTGAAGAACAAAATGGAAATATAAATAGATTAGGAAAACCATTAACAATAAAATATGAGGTATACCACCAAATCAAGATATCAAATTCCAATGCCCTCCTTGGTAAAATATCCTTTGGGCTATTTTTAACATATTCTTTACATTGTCATACATGTCATATTTGACCACCCAAATCTAGATGCCCTAATTTGTCTTCATTCAAACAACCAAAGATGCTCCATAACAAGTGTCCATGCCTATCATGATGGTGATCAAGATTCTTGTAACCTCCCTCTTACATGCGCCATAGAATCTATCACATGTAACTCTCATCATGATGACATTACACACACCACAAGATGTTGACACATGGCCAAACCATGCGAACTCAAAGAGGGACACCAACCTCCTCATGTGAGGCCAAAAAACTCATTAAATAAAAAATCTTGCCATCCGCCAAACGGGATACCACTCTCCTAGAAGAAGACAAAATCACAAGAAGGCAAAATAGTGAATGCGTACAAATACATTAAAACAAACATTGCAAGTGCAAGTTTGAGATGCCTTTTCCAAACAAGAATTTGGTGTTGTAGACTAGGCCACATCATACAAATCAATCTATTTGGTGTGACTTGGTTCTATGTTGGCCTAGACTCCCAAATTTAGTTGCCTTCATTTCAATACCTACTTTTGAATGTGAGCGTGCTTAGAAGCACATTGGGACTTCCTTTAAGATGAGAAGAGAGATCTTTGGTTTATTGTGATAGCAATCAAGTGCTTAGAGAGGTACAAGATGTTGCACATATGTCAAGCATGCAATGTAGTTACATATTTGATGTGCTGATATAGTAATGCAGTGCCTAGATGTATAATCTAGTTTTAAGTGGTCTTGAATTGAATGTGTCTTTGTATGATTAAATGATCTCATGTAATTTCCAATTATATTATAATGATCTAGGAATGTCCTTATATACATGTCCATAATTGCCTAATTTGAAGTTTCTTTGGCTCATGCATTAAGAAGATAATGACTAATTTCTAAATTAATTTTGAACTATAAAATTTGAAATTGGTAGACTAAATTATGCCATACAACCGAGTCTAAGATGACAAGTAATCTTATTAGGATCAATCTGAACTAACATAATTTATAATAATACTTCAATAATAAATTTTATCACCAAATAAACCATTTAAAATAACGTAATATCCCTTACAATTTTAAACGTTGTGAAAAAGCCACACTTGCAACAAAAGTCAACATTGAACAAATCTAATTCTAGGTCATCTTAAGGTCTATGCCAAACAGATAGGTATAAACACGAATTGTTCATTATTTTAACAGAAACCCATTAAAGGAAAAGTAGTGGAGAATGTTGGGAGCGTGGAAATGGTATCAAAACCAGTTAACGAAGAATCCAGTACCAACTCAAATTATAAGTTCTGGTGTTTTATGGGCAACTGGAGATGTTGCTGCTCAGAACGTCAGTTTTTCAACCAAAAAACGCCTCCATCTTTCAACTGTATGTCTTTACCAAATGGTGCTACATTTCTATATTCGTTTCATGTTTTATCACGTTTTAATGTTAGATGCTTCAGGAGGAAAAAACAATAAAGATAAAAGGAAAAGAAGAAACATTTTCCCTGTACTGATGGAAACATACCTGTAAAAACTGCACCTCTTTTCAGATGGCTGGTCTGTGTTTCACGATCAATTACTTTCTGAAAGTGCCTGTTTGAGCAGTAAATGTAGGATAGTTTCCCCAATATATACTCATGGAAACTTATCTGTATTTTTTTTGGTTCTCAAAGTTTCTTTAAATTAATTATAAAACTGGTTATTGCATATTGATTTTGATGCGGGTGGTCTTTGTTTCGGTATCCATTTGTTTGGTGGTCTTATATTTTGAAAATTTTGTGGGCTGTCTTTGTTCGAATATCCGTTTCTTTCTTGGAACTATATTTGAATAATTTCTCAAGTACCCATTTTTGTAAGCCCTTGAACGGTGAAAACAGTAGTAACATCCCTATATGTATCCCTGATTAACTGTAGCATATTCTAGATTTTGTCAGGGCATTTAGAATCATTGCCATTGAGTGTGGTATCTTGTATTAACAAGTGAATTGGTGTTTTGTATAAGCAAATGTGATTAATAAGCATTCCAAATGCTGTAATCCATCTCGGGGTTTAATTTGTTTCTTGAAAAACAAAATTCTTTGTGTTTGATGCGGGTGGTCTTTGTTTCAGTATCCATTTGTTTGGTGGTCTTATCTTTTGAAAATTTTGTGGGCTGTCTTTGTTCGAATATCCGTTTCTTTCTTGGAACTATATTTGAATAATTTCTCAAGTATCCATTTTTGTAAGCCCTTGAACGGTGAAAACAGTAGTAACATCCCTATATGTAGCCCTGATTAACTGTAGCATATTCTAGATTTTGTCAGGGCATTTAGAATCATTGCCATTGAGTGTGGTATCTTGTATTAACAAGTGAATTGGTGTTTTGTATAAGCAAATGTCATTAATCGGCATTCCAAATGCTGTAATCCATCTCGGGTTTTAATTTGTTTCTTGAAAAACAAAATTCTTTGTGTTTGCTTGGCAAATGTAAATCTTGAGTGAGATTATGGTCAGCCTTTTCTGTGATATGGGGTAAATTCCGAGCACATTTTTAAGAATGTTAAAAATGGGCCATGGCTGAATGTTCTGCATAATTGCATATTGAAACCTCTCTAAACGTCCTCTGGAGTTATGGACCACCTTATTGTGGTTGGACTGGGGAGGAAGTGTGGGGTAGAACAGGTGGATTTGAACCCTCTTCATGTTCTACTGAGTGTTCCCCATTACCATTACAGCTTTAATATGTGCTTGTATTTCGTTTAAGAGAGTTTTTTAAATGTGAGTTCAAGGACCAATGTTTCTGGGGCCGATTTTTCCTCATGCTCGAGGATTCCCTATGCTCCAACTTCGGTATGTTGCCATTGCTTAATCATGTCATGTATGCTTCATCTATGGATAAGGGTAAGTGTAGAATACACCTACTCAAGCACCAAGAGACGATAGGGCTATATAATTATTCCCCATGATCGTTGGAGTATGTTCATCACCAAACCTATTGTGGTGATACTTGAGGTGTACTATTTGACATTCATAATCAGCCTTTTGTTGGTAATTACACTCACTAATTAGTGTTCCCAATTCACTCTTGACATCTTAATCCCATCCCACAATATTTGATCTGCAAAAGAGCGTTTCTTTTGAAGATAGGTTAAACATATTGATATTAATGATTCTTAACCTAACATATTCAGACATGCCCATGACCTTTAGCCACAAGGCAACTAGTCTTCCGGCTTCCCATCTGCAAGTAAAAGGACTGGCAAAGGTTGAGTTCAAATTCATTGCAATTGATTTTTCTTTCATCAACATCAGGAAGAGGCAGTAGGGCACTACCAGCAAAGCATATGTACCATCCCATGGCCTTGCATTCTCTACTCATGTATGGAATTATATTATAATAGAATCTAAAACATTAGCAGTTATTGTAGAATCTAGATTAATGGAAATCACCGGTTAAAAAATACCTTTGGTGGATTGCACAATAGATGAACATGAGAGAAAAGATAAGAAAAGTTGTACTTTTACAAAAGCAAGAGAGAAGTGATAGCTGAATTGTACACATATGAACCTTTTTGCACGTTTCTTTAATTTTTTGGTAACATGCACTTATGCAGAGAAACCAATGATATTAATGCATTTAAATTGGTATTACCAAACTCAGATATGGCAGGCTGATTTTTGACTCAGACTCGGCAAAAAATTGGCACATGTTTGATACTAAACACCAGTTGATTTCCAACAATGACATCTAGTAATTCTATCTAGAAAGTTTATTTAAGGGCCAGTTTTACCAGGCTTTGACTTGGCGGCCCTTGTTTGGGCCTGCCCAAATTCAGACGCAGCAGGCTGGCTGAGTATGGGAAATCTTGTAACCCTGATTTAAATGAACTCCTATCTGTGGGTGTTTATGAATGGGCTGGTCTTGCTTATCTTCTTGTGATCTGGCTTCAATGACTGTATAATGTTCCATGTACCTCATGCTGCTGCTACCCTGGGGGGTAGTCCAATGAAGGATTGAATCTATTTTCCATGAGTTTTGAAGATGTAAGTGCCTACTTCATTGGTTATAGGATGACTGGCTTGTTCTGTAACAGATATTTGACCCCTCAGGTATTCCAGGTAGACTTTCCGGCTAGTTATACAATTCATTTGAAAGATAACTTTGTCAGTAATTTAGGAGGACAAAGTGTAAAGTGTAAACCTTATTTGAAATATATTTGAAACCTGTGCTACCTTTTTAGATATCTGAGTACCTTGTTTTGAGCTTGGAAGAATTCATGGAGATAGTTAGTGCTTGCAGAAAAAGGAAGCTTTTGACTGCTAGTATGCATATCCTGGTGGGTTTTTTCATATACTTGATTGCTTCAAGTTGATTTTCTTAAGCTTTTGAAGAAGTGAATTCCATCATTGCTAAAAAGCTACATTACCAAATACTTCCTTGGAGGCTCTTGTACCCATACAGGCACAATTCTGGTACTATTGAGCTCTTGTATATGACAGGTCCTGACTGGTTAGATATTGCCATACTCGAGAAGGACCTGATTGTCAAACAAGAGTCATAATAAAACATAGTTCCATGGAGTTTCTTGACACAGGGATGGGTTTTGAGGACAGGGGACCAAGGGCCTAAGTTTTGGGACAGTGGGGGGATGGCGGCAGGGCGATGATGGGGGGGCGGTGCTCAAATATATATAGTACTTGAAAAATATAAAAAGATGTAAAGTATAAGAATTAAAAATGAAACTTTGGTCAACTAGTAAAACTTAGAAACGACTAAACTTTGAAGTGAACATTAACAATTTAACATTGAACAATGAAAATGTCGAATTCAAAATTTGTATTATATTCAAGATTTCATAATGATGATTACAATGATGATAACAAATGTTCAAAATAACAAAATGGAGTGAAGTGAGGCCTCTAATTATCCCCAAACTCCTCATCACTAGAATTGTTGGACTTGGACTCCATATGGTCAAGCTCCTCCATACTAATACCAACCATCCCTGTTTGTGTAGCATCCTCATCAATTTGTGCTAGCCCCTCGGCTCTACATCCCATCGCGATACTGGACTCTCCTTGTACAAAAGTGTGTTGCAGTCAATGAGATGCAAGGCATTATGTACAACCACAAGCTTCTCTCTTAGAGGTAATCCTGTTCCTCTTAAGGGAGTGGATGAAGCTATAAGTAGACCAGTTCCTCTCAGCAACAAGATAACTAGAAACCTGAGATAGCTAACAAATGGCTAGAGATGTAGTCAAACAATTTGGTCCATGCATAGTCCACCACTAAATTGGGTCTTCTTGTGCCATAGTTACCCTATCCATCTTGGCCTCCTTAGGATAACCCCTAAGAGTGGCAAATTTTTTCCACTCAGTACGAATGATGCCAACTTGTACAGGACCATGCATCTTTTGGATGGCCCTCATGAACCCTTCCTTCACCTCAACATCCTATATGGGTGTAACTCTATTAGGCCTTTGCATGTACCACTTGGGGTTCAATGCATAGGCAACCGTGTGCAAGGGAGTGTTGAGCTTCTCCCATCTCTGATGAATGATTGGCTGAATGTGCTCATTGTAAAATGCTAATATGGGGTCCTCTCGCACGATAACCTTCATTTGGTCCAACATAGAATCAATGCACTCATACACCTCTCCAAGGTTAGGTGCATTGGCATCCTCATATCTAATCACCTAGAAGATAAGAGTAGTGTTTTGCATCGCCCCAAAAGACATCACTCTTCACTACATACATCCTTTACCCTCTTCCCTTGCTCTGTCTTGGACTCGTGCCATCGATTCCATTCTACTGCCATAACCATTAGTTGTAATGCCTCTTGCAATTCAAGCATTTTCTCCAAGAGAATGAAATAGGATGCATATCTAATCTCGATGGGTCTCAAGAATTCCTTCTTAGAGAAGGTCTTGAAGAGTGCATGTGAAGTTTGGTGGTTGTACATAAACATTTGCACATCTCTAGCATTATTGACCATTGCTTTGATCCAATCAATTTTTCCCATGTTCTTGAGTGCATTATTCATGGCATGCACACAAGAAGGAGTCCACCAAATATGTCTATAAGCTGCCTCAATTAACTTCCCTGTAGCTTTGCACACATGGGCCGCATTTGTCATTACTTGGACCACATTTTGTGGCCCAACCTACTCTATAGCATCTTTGAGGATTTGAAACTGAAAATCAACATCCTTGCGATGCCTTGAACAATCAATTGCCATAAGAAAGTAAGGGCCCTCTGAACATGTAACCATGATATTGATGAGTAAATGATGCCTAATGTCTGTCC
This sequence comes from Sequoia sempervirens, assembly GCA_007258455.2. Taxonomy (NCBI): domain Eukaryota; kingdom Viridiplantae; phylum Streptophyta; class Pinopsida; order Cupressales; family Cupressaceae; genus Sequoia; species Sequoia sempervirens. The sequence goes on along the minus strand of VDFB02169679.1, from coordinate 28,297 downwards.
ACCCATCCATGACTTTACTGGATCCACTTGTCACCCAACATTCCTTCATTTTCTCCATTAACATATTAATTTTGGAATAGTTCTTATCCAAGATTGTGGTCCTCAATTTTGTCTCCTTGAGTGACACATATGATGGTCCTACCCTTGCTACCTTTGCCATTGCCTCCTTATAATAAGGAGAGCGAGCCACATAGAATGGAATGCCATTGGCAAAGAAGAATTTACCAATGGCGTCATCTGCCTCATCCTTATTTTGCACATTGAATAATTTTGCTAGTGGGTTAGGAGCATCACTTGTCAACTTGCGTTTCCCCCTAGCCTCTACTACTTGGGCCCTTGAAGTAGAAGAAACTAGCATACGTGCAACTTGCCTCTGAGCCTGCAAACTAGTAGTAGAAGCCTGCAAACTAGTAGTAGAACCCTATGGCTGGCTATGATGACCCTTTGACCTTAGAGACAAAGAAGCTTATGAAGGTGCAATTGCATTGTCTTCACTACTTGGACCACCCCATAGCCTACATATCTCTGCCCTAAATTTCAGGTTTCTTCCCATTCCCTCACATACATCTACACCTTTTCGTCGAATATGAAGGAGGTGGACATTAACTTTGGTAATACTGCCCTACAATTCAAGGTTACAAAAGTGGCACTTCCACAACCTAGTGCCCCAGATGGCCCAACCTGCTCTGTAATTTTGTAGCAAATTGTTTTAAAGGAGACTTAGGATCAAAGGGACCCTTAGCAAAATCTGTCAATTTTATGGAGGGGCAATTAAGATTTGCAGCTGCACTCGCAATGGAACCGGTAGTTTGGGTTTCATGCTCACCCTTCTCTGCTTCTACATTTTCGTTAGCCTTAGGTGCATAATCAGATTCATTTTCACTTTGAACCTCAACCTCATCCTCACTCATGCCATGAGAACTCATAGTGACACTGCAATAAATGATATAAAATTTATAAGTTTATAATTTTAAAATTCAAACTATGCATAATGCAAAGGATTAAGACACAAATATTTTCTTTTTGTTTTACTTACTTCAGGTCGCACAAAGCATAGAAGCAGAGAATACACAAATAAAAATCTTTGTTCTTAATCTTTCAACTTTGTCAACCAAGGATTTCACTTTTGTTTTTCTTACTTGAGGTCGCACAAAGCGCAAAAGCAAAGGATACACAAAAGTTTAATCCTAGTTTGACAAAATAAAAAATAATAAAATTATAAATTTGAACATAATAACTAATAGAAGTAATTTGTAAAACTTAAATAAAAAAATAAAAAATATGACAGCTTGCTGTTCATAATTATTATTTTTTGCAAAATTGAAATTTTAAAACTAAACTCATAACTATTTAAAACTTACAAATTAAAATTGAAATTTGCAATTTAGTATATGATTTTTTTGATTTTCAAATTTCAATGTTGATAACAATATGAATATGCAGCCATGCCTATGAATATGAATACAAAACTAATAAAAAAAATAGTCATAGAATCCTACCTCTTGCTTGAAAAATCCTTGCAACTTGACGTAGATTATCTTCTTCCTTTTCTTCTTGCTCCTCCTCAACCCTCTTGCATTTGCAGCACTTCACTCTCACTCTTTCACTCTCACACTTACACTATCAGCTTGCTGTTGATTTGTGTTTGTGAGTTAAAATGAGGATTTGAGGGCGTTTTATAGTGTTTGTGGGGCTTAGGTGGGGCCCATGGCCATTAGGGTTCGGCCTTGGGCTTTAAAATCAATGAAAATTTTATGTTTTTTAATTTTGAAACCCCCTTTTTGCCATCTGGCTGCTGGAGACACTTGGGCATCCCCGAGATGCTCAGGAGACTTCTTGGAGTCCCTCAAATGTCTTGGCATCCTGGTGGCATTCCTTGCATCCCAACAAAGGTGGTGGTGCGAGAGGGGAACATTTCCCCCAAGTCCCCGCATCCCAAAAATGTCCCCATCTTGGAAACGTGGGTTTTTTGGGGGGTTGGGGTGGAAGGGCGGGCGCACATCCCCTTGGAACATTGTAATAAAAACAGAGATAAAATTAAATACAATATAAAAACATGATATAAACACAGAGAAATAATTAAACCTAAACTGAGTAATTTCTATTTTGTTTATTATGGTTAATTTTCTTTATTTTGAAATAGGATATTGTAATATTTTTATAAATGTGTACCCAAGTCATACCATGGGAAGGCATCCCTGGCTTGGTACAACGATGTTGATGACCCTTGCCACTTTGGACATGTAGGGATGAAGTGCTCTTGGGCTATCCTCGACATACTCACACCAAGTCCAAGATGTCCCCAAGCTTCATTTAGGGGCTGTACACAAAAAATTTAGACAAAGGGGATGCTGGGAGTTGTCCAAGATGATTTATGGATGTTGAGATGCACTATATGCTATTCCAGGAAGGACAGGATGCCCAACCATCCTCCTGCCAGGTCAGGAGATACCTAGGTGTTCCCTGACTGTCCCAGGGGCACTTGGGTGTTCCCCAATGACATCACAAATGAAAGAAAGAAAAAACACAGTAAAACTAAAGAATATGCATTAGAAAACAAGTGCCCACACCCTTTTACTTCTCCCAAACCTTAGACTTCTCATTCTTACTTCATTTCACCATCTCCCTCTTGGAGCTGGAAAACTATAGCAGCCATTTGTGAGGAGATTCTCGGGCAGATTCAGAGAGGTAAGGCAAGAAAATACTTTCCTTTTTTATAATTTGATTTTTTGAGGGGGGCTTATATATCTATGTGCTTTTAGTCATATTCAAGATGACTCTTTATGAATATTCATTACTTTATTTTTAGTGATAATAATATCTTTTTCTCATTTAATGTTGGTAATAATTACAAGGTAAGGGGCCCACTTAACACAGATACACTTTTAAGCATTTTTTAGAAGGATGGGAGGAATGGTGAATGTAATGCACCGTTTTGAGGTTTTCACCTACTGAGCTCTTTTCCGATTGACAAAACTTTTAGAATATGTAATACATTATAAGATTTTCTTTTCTGTTTGCTCTTTTTTTTAACAAATTTAAATTTTAGTTTAGTGAATTTTCTCTCATTTTTATTTAGAACAGATGGTTACTAATGATGAGACAAATCAAACGCCAATGGTTAAAATGGGGGAAGCATGGAATGGGAGTGGGACTAGTTTGGGTGGATGTCTAGCAGAAGTGAAAACATAAACAGGAGCCCATATGGATGCTTCTCATCGATTCTGTAAATTTATATGCAAAGGGGTCATTCAACCAAGCCAAATCCTTTTGACTGTATAGTATTTTGGACTCTTATTATTACATTAATATTTTGTGATAATTATTTTAGACCATGGAAAAGTCAGAATTAACTGTTCATTTATAAAATAATGGTTTGATGTTTCATTTTGTGTATCATTTATGTATTTGCACTTTTTTATTTACTTTTTTACTAGCACAGTTACTGAGAATGGGGATGGGGATGGATATTTCTCATTTTCTAAATATAGGATACATGAATTAAGGATATATCAAAATACTTTTATATGTGTGTATGTATATCTATGTGTGTGTATGACATAATGATTAGGTTTGGCATCCACCCACCAAGTGTGTCTCTCACATGAGGATTGATTTCTTTTCTTGTTAACCCTCTTTATGCGGCAATGAGAGGTGAGATGTTCAGTGGAATAGCATTTCTGGCATCTAAAATTGATTGTTTCATAGTCGTCTGGTTGCCACTATCTCCTGCTGCGAAACAAAGCACTGGCCACTTTAAAGATTGTGGAAGCCTTTTACAATGACAAAAAATAATTCTGCTCCATATGATTCAAGGTATTCTTTACTAAAGAGGCTGACATGCTAGAAAGTTAAAACACTTTTATCTAGCCCTTCACTGTTAAGAAGTGCAGTGTGTTCGTCGATAGGAAATATGGATGCATGTTAATTGAAGTGCTTTGTTGTATTGAGAATAATAATTTTTCCAATAAAGATAAATGATTTCAACAGCTAAAGGTCAAAAATCTGGGAAAAAATTGTATTGATCAACAAAATTCAATTCCTTCAATTAAAAGTACAAATCCTTTCAATAAGAGAATCTGTTCAAATTGACAATAATTATTAATAAACAATGTCATTGAAAGCTGCCAAAAAACAAAGATAACCATACAAAAAATTTCTGTCAATTTTGGTCTATCTAGTACTTTAAAATAGAGTCCACCGTACCAGGATGTAAGCAGCACAAACAAGGAGCCATGGCCACCAGGCAAGCTGGTCTGAATCAGTGGATGGTCGCACTTAAATAAGTAGGACAACAGAGAGTGCTATTTAAAATATAAATTGAGAATCCAAACCCATATTTGCTTATATGTAATTCCTTGCAAAAATAAATGCAATGCTTATCACAGTCAATTATGTCAACTATTTTGCTTCCCATTGTAGTCAACAAAATAATTCTATTAGTCTTCTGTTAGTTGGCAGAAGTAGTTTCTCGGTTGTAAGTGGTTGCCCTTGGTAGTTGCCGACAGTTGGAAGTTCTCAGCAACCATCGGCCACTTAATATACTTCTATGTACACGAGAAAGGGGACCACATGTATAGTCATTCCCTGAATGAAACTTTTTTTTTTTGATACGCACGATAGAAGTATTATATTAAAAAGGAAAAAGCTTACAAGCGTCTGCAACGCAGGAAAACCAGCCACCATCACCAGAGGGCTAGAAGGCCACCCAACCACCAATTCAAAAGCAAGAACCCCAAGCCCGAGCATGTAACAGTCCAAAAAACATAAACAGAAACGGGGATTAACAGACCGAACCACCCCCCATAAGAGCGAGCTTCCAAAAAACCAAATATTACAGAAAACGATCGATAGAGATTTATAACACTGATACACCTTACAGGAAACCATTGACCTCCGCAAAACTAATAAAACCTTCCAACCAGTCCAAACCCTCCGACGGCACCAAACTTAATTTGCGCTTAAGGAACTCCACCGCCACGTCCGCGAGCTTCCGATGGTGAGACAAAGCTGGCCCTTTAAGATCAAGGAGGAAGGGATACACCTTAACCGCTTCCTCCGAATGCCATAAGAGAGGCAAATCAGCCGGGCGCGGAATACCTTTGCCCAGAAGGGCCGCCTTCAAAGTGTCTTCCAAGCCTCCGAGTAAATCCGCACGGAACAAACGCTCCATTAGTTCCCGCGCCACCTTCTTTGGGGTTTCCAGGTCCAATAAGACTGCTAAAAAACGCGAGGAAATGTGAGCATTGTCTCTGGCATATTCTTTTCGACCCAAGTGATCATTACCCAGGACCATTTTAACTGCAACCAGTAAAACAGGATCATCCTCAATCAGAATTCGTTTCAGCCTTTGGTCTGAGATCTCCCTAAAAGCAATTTGACGTTCCGTAGCGACCAAAGAAACCGGCGTGTCCACACCGAAGCATTCCAGACCATCCAAGGAGATATGAATGGTGAACTTAGATTTTTTCGACCCCTCCATGACAGCAGCTACACCCTGCAACACAGAAAAACAAAACCAAAATGCGAAAGCCAAGCACCAAAATGAATATAAAGGATCCAAATTTAGGCCCGAGAGAATCCGCTTGGCCATCGCACATATGCCAAAGATATGGTAGGACGGAGTTCACATCCTCGCAATGAAGAAGTGCTACGGCCGCAGTCCCAGCACCATTAACAATAATCACTTCAAGTGAAGTGAGACGCCACCCGTCTGCACAGAAGTCTTGTCGAGGGTTTCCGTAAACAACGTGTCGCCAAATGACAGACTTAAATTAAGCCCAACTTGCCAACTGACAAACATAAATGCTCTACTTCGTATGAGCCGCCCACATTAAGGTGGCCAACATTCCTACTGCGAACTCAAGCCCGAGAATGACATGGATATGTCACCTCAGCATCCTCTCCCTCCAACGCGTAGCCATCTCACACCCTCGGGTTTAGGTGTCAAAGGAGAGGCCGGGGAGGGGCCCACCCATCCGCCCACTGAGCACAGCTAGAGAAGGCATTCTTTGAATCCTGGACCAGTAACCCCTAAATTAGATAAGAGATCTGCCTCCTTGTTGCCTTCCCTTAGTGTATGATTAAGCATTACTTGTTCAAAACCATCCAACAGCTCCACAGCTACTTCCAAAAACACACTTAATTTCCAATTATGAATCTGTCTTGACCTCAAAGCATTTATGACTAAAGAAGAATCCCCTTCAATAACCAGCCGTTTAATACCTAGTTCTTTACTGAATTTGAGGCCAATTATTAAAGCTTGAAACTCAGCCGCATTATTCGATCCAACCGCAAGAGGTTGAGCAATTTTGCCAAGAACCGCACCAGAGTTGGTTCTGATTATGCACCCTGCACCTGACGGACCGGGATTACCTTTTGAGGCTCCGTCAAAATTTAATTTGGTCCAGCCTGGATCAGGGGGAAGCCAATGTGTCATTTTACGTTGTTCCGAAGAAGCTGCACCATCTGAACAAGCCACAGGAGGAGACTTGATACCGAACCATTGTTTCAAAATCCAGGCGTCCCAATTGGTAAATTTAGATTTCCTCTGTTTCACCAGTAGTTGAGAGTTAAACAATTCAACGATGCAAGCCTCTATCTTGCACTGAAGCCTTGGAATTGATAATTCTTTATCCTGAAATAAGCGTCTATTACGTTCCTTCCAGACCTCCCACAGGAGAATGGAAGGACTCATTACCCATAAATCACCAAAGATGTCATTATGCTTAAAGCTTGGCCACGAAATTAGACATTCAAGCAGCTTGTTAGGAAAAACAGTTGCCCATTTCAGTTTAGTGCACAACCATGTCCACATTTGATAAGTAAACTTACAACTTAAAAGTAGATGATTCACACTCTCCTCTGCTTCCTGACACAAGGGACACCTGGTAGGACCAAGATAACCCATCTTCACAAACCGGTCCCCTGTCAAAATTCGGCCTTGGGCGGCCGCCCAGGTGAATAGCCCTGCTTTCGGCATACAAACCTTGTTCCAGCACAAATTAATAGGAAGTTTTGCAGTAGAGTCCTGAAAAGTTAACATGTTATAACCAACTTTGGTCGAGTATACTCCATTTGGAGCAGCATCCCAACGAATACTATCTGCCCCTTTTCTGACCCAGATTCTCTGAGCTTCCATGACGCGCTCAAAAAAAACCATTTCATGACTTCCCACATTTAAATTTCGTACCGATTTCCACTTAACAAAACTACCCTCTGACACTTCTTCAGGAGCAAAGTAATCTCTGACTTTTAAACCCCAGGATTGTTTAGTCTGTTCCATTATATTTGAGAGTTCAGGCATGGAAGCTAAGACTGGGAACCCTTCCCATGAATCATCCCAGAATAAGGCCTCCTGCCCCTCCTTCACCTCCCAAGTAATAAAATCTGTTATCAAATCTCTGCAGCTTTTAATGAAATTCCAAATTCGTGACCCAGAAGGGAGAGTGTTGGCATAAAAAAAAGAATTTGGATCAGGTTCCAGATATTTTGCCCTGACGATCTTAACCCATTTAAGATTAGGCCTAGAGTGAATTGCCCAAGCCAATTTTGCCCCCAATGCCTTGTTTTGTTTTAAAACATTTCTTAGCCCAGAACCATCATTTTCCTTCTTATCACAAACCTTTTGCCAGTTAATGAGAGGGATTTTTTTTTTTTCAGAACTGCCTTTCCAAAAGAAGTCTCTCATTACTTTATTAAGATCTTTGCTGGCACCTCCGTTAAGCTGGAGACAGGACATCAGATATATTGGCAAGGCTGATATGACTGATTTCAGCAGAGTTAACCTCCCTGCCCAAGAAAGCCATCTGTTCTTCCATGAAGAAATTCTATCTTTACATCTGTTCATTATTGAGCTCCATGCATTATTGCTTTTAATGCCTTTATCTAATGGGAGACCCAGGTATTTGCAAGGCAATTGCCCCATTTTGAACCCAAGAATCCTCAGTATTAGCACCTCATTTGGACAGGTTGTATTGAAGAAGAAAACCTCTGATTTAGCCTTGCTAACTTCTTGACCTGAAGCCCTGGAAAATTCCTCAAGCAATAGTTTTATCCTTTGGGCCTCTTTTGCTGACGCTTCACCAAACAACATTGTGTCATCTGCAAATTGTTGGTGCGTAATATTGGGAAGGCTGCTGGTGACTTGCAAACCTTGTATCTCCCCTGTCCGTTTTGCATTTTCAATCGATCTGCCTAGTGCTTCTATCATTATTATGAATAAAAATGGGGAAAGAGGGTCGCCCTGTCTCAGCCCTCTTGAGGCAGAAAAGAAACCTTCCGGAGAACCATTTACCAATACTGAGAAACGCGGGCAAGCTACCCAACCAAAGATCCAATTCAGCCACTCCTTCTGAAAACCAAAAGCCTCCATTACTTTGAAAAGAAATCTCCAGTTTACTCTGTCATATGCTTTTTTAATATCCAGTTTCAGCAGCATTCCTGCTTTTTTTAATTTTTGTATTGAGTGAATGACTTCTTGGGCAATGATCACTCCATCAAGAATAGAACGCCCAGGAACAAAACCTGTCTGTTCTTCAGAAATAATAGTGGGGAGAATTTTCTTTAAGCGGTTAGCTACAGCTTTAGCCAATATTTTATATATCGTATTGCAAAGCGATATTGGGCGAAAGTCTTCCCATCTATCAGGTTTCTCTTTTTTTGGAATTAGAGCAATTAAGGTATTATTTGCTTCCTTTAGAACCCTGTTATTCAGTCTAGAATCTTCTATGGCTTCCCAAATATCTTTTCCAAGAAAGTGCCAACATTTCTGGAAGAATCCAGCTGGAAACCCATCCGGTCCTGGAGCCTTCTCAGGCTGCATCTCAAAGATAGCCTCCTTGACTTCCATTTCAGAGAATGGTGCATTCAGAACTTGCATTTGATTTTGTGAAACCAATTTCGGAATAGCTTGCAGGGAAGCCTTCTGCGCTAGCCAGTTTGAACCTTCCCAATCGTTAAGCAGGTTCTGAAAGAAAGAGACTGCCGACGTTTTGATTTCCTCTACTTCTTCCAGCATTCTACCATCCCCATCATGCAAACAAGTGATTCTGTTAAATTCTCTACGAGCCTTTGTAGAATTGTGAAAAAATTTTGAATTCCTATCCCCAGCTTCTAACCAAACTTCTCTGGATTTTTGACGCCAAAAAATTTCTTCTTTGGAGAGGATGTCATTTAGCTTTTTGGATAAAGCTTTTTCTTTCATGTAGCATTCTTCATTCATACCCTTCTTCATAATTTCATCAGTTAGGGAAGCTAATTCTGCCTCCGTTTGCTCTTTCTCACTAAAGATGTTTTTGAAACTCTCTTTATTCCACTGTTTGAGACGCTGCTTTAGATATTTTAACTTTGTGACTATATTAAAAAGACCTGAGCCACCTGGAGAGCATTCCTTCCACCATTGTTCAAGTAGCTCTAACAAATTAGGGTCCTTAAACCACATCATTTCAAATTTAAAGGGGCATCTGATCGGACCCATCTCGCCAGTAATTTGCAATTGCACTAGGAGATGATCCGACCCAGTGCCAGAATTTATCTTGCTTTCTAAAGAAAAGGGAAAGGAGCCCAAGTTTCCTTTGAAGAAAAAGCGGTCTAATTTTTCCGCAATACTTCCAAACCCTTTCCTTCTGTTTGTCCAAGTGAAAAGGCCATTGCCTGTGGGAATCTCTAAAAGAGAGTTTCTCTCCACAAAATCACAAAAATCTTTTTGAGACTGTAAAGCTTTTCCTATTCCTCCTAACTTATCTTCCTGTTTTAGAATGGCATTAAAATCCCCTCCTACAAAACTACAATCTTGGTGTAAATCTTGCAAAACAGCATCCAGCTCTTGCCAAACTACCTTTTTCTGAGTGCTCAGCAGAGGGCCATAAACATTTATTAAATTAAATTGAAGGTTCGAGATTAAGCTTCTTACCTTGCACACCATCCAGTGCCTGCTAATCTTCAAAGCCTCCAGAAAGATTGACTGAGGTTTCCAGATAATCAATAAGCCTCCCGAGGTCCCTTCAGCTTCCGAACCAATCCATTTCCAGTATCTTAATTTCTTCTCAAATTTAGCCAGATCCGACTTATCTAGTTTCGTTTCTTGAAAGAGACAAATTTCTACTTGACACACTTCAATGTGGCGCCTTATTAGGTTCCACTTGTTAGGGGCATTTAAGCCCCTAACATTCCAGGTTAAGATTTTCATTGCTGTTCAGGAAGGGCACCACCCTTCCCTACTTTTATCATAGTGTCTATTTTTTTTTGTCCATTAGCTTCCCCATCCATCTTTCTTTTCTCTTGATTAGGGATTCTACCCCTCTTTTTTTGATCCCCGCAATCTGGAGTTAATTTAAGAATGTCTCTTCTGTGGATACCTAAACGAGATTTCGCGGCCTGCAGATCCTCTGCTAACTTCCGCTTCTTACCTGATTGTGGGCTTTGCAATCCTGATGTGGCTTGATCATCTGTATCCCAGCCATCCTCCAGTCCAGCCAAACTAAAACCCACTTCTAGTGAACCGGTCCTTGATTTAGCTGCCTCTGCTAATTCCACAAGTTCCTTTCCTACTTCAATCAGAGAATCCAGCTCCACATTCATACCACTATCCCCAATAAGATCTAAGGTTTCCGAAATTTTGTAGTCTAATTCTTCGAGCTGAACCCTCTTCTCTGCCTGCTCTTCTTGAATGAGATTTTTGCCTGCAACATCGTTCTTGGGGGAGAGAGATATATTCCCAGTTAATATGACTCCCTCCATGGGAACCTCATTGTCACTGTTTGCTTTTGGAAAGTCCCTAGAAACTTCTGGTAATGACTTTTCTCGCCTTAGCTTTGGTGATTTATGTACTTCGGTTTGTATTCTTACCTTTGTTCGAAGGTGTGCTGAGGGAGTTTCCAACAAGCTGGATTTACCTGCCATATCATTCTTGGATCTGCAACCTAACGTCCTTACCAAATTATTGCGCATTAAAGAATCCCTTGCTAGTTTTTGGACCCTAACTCCATAATCTGTGATGAGCTCAATCTCACTCCAGAGCTGTCTCTCCATAGTATTTTCTACACAGATGCGCACATAGGTTTGATTTCTCTTCACCATCTTCCTTTCTTCTGCACAGACAAATGTGCCCAGCTGATTTGCAATTTCCTCAAGAATAGGGGGCGCCCAGTACTCCTGTGGGAGATTTGGTAAGCTGTACCAATCTTGGATATATTCCATTTCGTGGGTTGAGGGGTCGAAATCGATAGACCATTTTCTCAAGTAAAATCCGCATCCATCAAGCACCCAAACACCATTTACTATTTTATCTCTGATAGTGCAAGATGGGCAAACAACTAAGAAAAAGTCGTTTTGGAGCATCTTAAACTGCAGCTCCTCACCCCACCGTTCTTTCCACCAACTCACTAAATAATCCCAGTTTAGATTTTTCCCAAACCACTTACCAAACAGACCCAGTTTTTCCAGCCTCAGGACTTCCGCTTGTAAATTCGAGGAACTGATAACGACTTTGGTTCTTCCACTTTTATCTTCTTTGGATATGGAAGAAACAAGCTTGACCTGTTCTTCCTTTGGGCTTTCTTCCCTGACTTCCTCCCATCCCTTGGGCGAAAACTTTTTTTTCCATTCCATACCTTCCTGCCCATTTCTGAAGGTAGGGTTTTTTTTTTTAGCTGTTCTGCTCGGCCAAGAGTGAGGCTGTTGCCTGGGGTTCTCTTCATTCTGATAACGAGGTCTGCGAAAAGCTTCATTCCTGTACTTATTCCTGCCACGGGGGGGTCCCGCAACCCTATTCTGTAGATTCCCATGACCCCTGCTCGCAGAAAGGCGACCGTGCGTGACATGATTCTGTGGTCGGGCCCAGCGGTCTTGCCTCCAGACATGTTCTAAATCCCCAGATCTGCTCGCGTTGGGGCTCCCATAGCCACTGCTCCCATTCCTAAACTTTTCCGTCCGTTGCTTCTCGCCATGACCGTTGCAGAGCACCATCTCTTCTCTTTTATTCCCTTATCCAATATTACTAGAAAGAAAATATCCAAATTTATCCTAAACTATATCATTTTTTGCTATGGGATTCCTCATGCTATCATTATAAACAATGGAAAGCCTTTATTCCCTGAATGAAACTTATATGAGTGCATATGAATAAATATATTGAGATATCTTCATGCAAATTGCTGGTGTGAATCTTTTATAATTGATAGTTTTATCTGTTCTGTTTACTTGATTACATTCAAGGCACATTGAATAAGGTAGTAAACACCAATCATACAATGTCCATGGTCTTTGGAAGAATTTTCATTCCTAGGATTTGAAGGAGAGAAGTGAACTATTTAACAAAATAGAAAAACATTCCTTTGATGAGAAGGATGAGGAGGCCTTGAACTTTCTTTACCTTCAAACAAATGCATAAAGAATTAACATATTTTTTTCTATATGGAAACCTGAAAATTGGGAAATCGATCTTTAAGGCAAAACAATGAAGTACATAAAACAAATAGAGACAACTTACTGCTCTTACTGCTAATTTCTCAATTGACAGTGTAATCCTCTGGCATGCATATCTTCTTTCTTTGCCTCTTCTCCATGCAATTAAAAGTATTTTGAACAGAACAAAATTGATTTTATAGTAGTTTTTATTCTACTATAGATATTGAGGAGCTGGCAGTAGGTATTTAAATCAAGAATATTGCTGTCAGTAAAATTTAGACCAAAGATTTTTACAATCTTTATTCTTTTGTAACCCACTGGATCAAATAAAATCGGAACTAATAACATGAAACCAAATGAGGTATTGCTTTGTTTGGACAGGTCAAATGTTTTGGGTGGTTCAAATACCTGTCAAGTTTTTTGTATGGAACGGGGAATGTGCATTCAAAGCTCTCTCACTCCAATACCTTTAAGATAAATCTGTGCCTTACACGTACAGCAATTTGAGCCAAAGTATTATCAGACAAATTTTAACAATTTAGGTGATTTTCAAAAATTTGGTGAATGCAAAAAGGTGTCAGGTGTGAGACAGAGTATCCGGCTGATTTTGAACATTGATACTCACACTAAAAGCCTATCAGCTAAATATGTTATATAAAAAACAAGATCCAAAACAAAACTTTTAAGAAAACATCATTTCAATACTTAATGATTGATTAATGTAACCATGGAAAATCAAGATCTGGAAGAGACCTTATTGACTTATGAGCAGAGAACCACTCATGACCACCCAAATTGAGACAACTCATGTGAATAGAAAACAGCATCTCATACAATTCAAAGTTACACAAGGCATATGAAGGAATGAAAAACTAACACGACAAATGTTTTAGCCGTCTCTAGTCAGCCAAAGGAGCTGAAATTGAGGACACCATTGCTTCAGGAATTAGAAAAACATAGTAAAATTTAAAAATTGAGGATAGTGTTGTTTCAGACTTCAGTCATCTAAGATCAGAGGAAAAGGAATTTTCTAGTGTTTCAGACCTTAAAGTAAAAAGTCCTAAAGACATGTATTGCTCTTCTGAAAACAATAATGGCATAGAAATTAAGAAAAATGAGTAGAACTTATGGCACAAATACAGCTCTATATTTCCAAGAAAAACACATTGGTTTAGTCTCTTCTCTAGGCTTGCAAGAAGTGGAGAATTTGCATGCCAAAACAAAATAAAAATTACTAAACAAAGCAGACTTTGACAGAGGGGGTTTGATTTCTTTGCCAAAAGCAATATAGCAACCCACCGTGGAGAATTTATTTTACTCCATACCCTTAAAATTACAAGAAAAAATATGTGAAGGCCATAGATAACAAACATTAAAATCAGCTAATCTGAAGAAAGAAAGGATAAGAGACATTTATCTTACCAGATTTTCTCAGCTCTAACTCAACTCAAAAAAAGCAACATTATAACTCTCTCACTCTCTCTCTCTCACTTTCTCTCTGCCTTCTACCACCTCTGTGTTTTTAACATTTTCTCTTCTTGTAATCCCCCAAAACAATTGTGGAGGGAATTTTTTTTTACAACTAAAGACAGCAAACTCTGAAGCTTATGCATCCCAAAAAAGCAACAATTAATTGTAGTCAAGCAAAAAGAAAAAATTGATTATGGGGAGAGCATCTACGATGATCTCTGCTATGACCAGAGGTGAACAAATCAAAGAGTTGAAAATAAGATCATATTTAGGAGTGGCTATGGTATCTGCAAACCGTAGAAAATTCCCCTTTGTTATACACCTCCAACTGGAGATGTTAAGACAAGAAAAAAATAAAAGGGCCTTAATTGGGCCTAGATTGTACAAATACACTTGGAATTTGGGGATCCTTGGATGGGTAGCAATTCATTGATTGTGGGTGGGTTTCAAGATTTCTCTCCCATCTAAATACAGTGAACCATTTTACTTGAGAATATGAGCTCAACAGAATGGAACACGGACATGGGTTATTCACCAAAAAGAAGAAATTTAAGACTTTTTACAATCAAAGGTGATAAGCATCTAAAACCTCAGGTTGTATATTGCCCCTCTAAATCAGGAGTACCCACAAACATCCTGCAACGCAAATCATATTAGATCTGGATAAAAATGATTCAAAGTTTAAGCTAAATAAGGCAGATAAGTAAATCTCAAATCTAAATGATATGAGGTACTTAATGGAGTTGGGGTTTTGAGTTTAGTGATGCTATCCAGGCTAGACTTTCACCCAAAACGGGCAGGTCATGAGAAGGGATTGCTGGGCTTCTTTTCCATAGTCTACTATTAACGGGGCCACATGCTCTTCCATCACTGACTTTCCATCTCCAGATGGAAACTTGGCGAGCTTGTGTAGCTGCAGTGCCTAGTAGATAGTTATATCTGTTGATCCATTGGCCAAGAAAATCAAATCTCGCCCACCTAGCATTTGATGAGAACATGAATGCCACAACATGCCTTTGTTGTGTTAAGAATCCAGTGAGTGCAAAAAATAGATACTATGGCATGCACAGGATTATTTACCTGCCTTTATTTTTCCAGCACTGATATTTTGTTTGGTGGCTTGAGACAAGTTAACAGGCTGATTTTGAATTTGTTCTCACACCAAATAACCTATGATGCAGGGTTCGTACCCGCAGGCCCCGAACCCAGTTCGGGTACGCACCCAGTTTGGGTTCGTCTGCGGTTACGTGCTGGGTATGCACAGGGTGTGCGCCCAGCACTGTGGGTTCGCCAGGGTTTGCGCACCCGTGAACCCTGGTGAACCCACAGTGCTGGGCGCGCACCCTGTGCGTACCCAGCATGTACCCGGGTGAACCCGGGCGAACCCATGGGCCAAGTCAAAAAAAATGGGCCCAAACTTGATTAAAAAACTTTTTTTTTTAAATTTTTTTTCCCCCCAACTAAAACGGCATTGATCATTGATCATTTCATAGTGATGATTTCCATTGTGATAATTCAATGTGTAATGCAAATGCAAATTTGGGAATCAATACTAAGCCATTCCAACTTTCAAATATGATACACAATAGATAACTGCTCAGAAATTAATATCAGACCTGTACATACTCAGAATAACCAACAAAGAGCAGATCACAGTATTCCAAAACTATGCCAGACCACAGCGATACAAACTGAGCTTATATTTGCAGCAGAGACATTACATACAACGACCAGAATTGACAGCAACCTCAAAAATTTGCAGTAGATAACAGTACGACAGATAATCAGCATTACAACATTACTCTCCACTCCATAGACTTGACGTGACAGTACTAACAGTAAATCTGATAACCCAAATCTGAAACATACTATTCAATATTGGACCGAGTTTACCAAGCATATTCAGAAATACATATTCAGACTTATTGCAAGAACTTCCTGTGTTCTGTTTAGAGCTGATGTATGAAGTTAATCCTCAGAAAATTAACAGCAGATAAAAGAAAGTCTGTACTCAATCTGAGACAAGGTTATAATCTTTTACAACTTCTCAGTCTGTTTGTAGCAGCAAATACATTGATTTATAACAGCAGATGATAGAATGAACAGCAGTTACAAGTAATACAATGAGTTTATAAATATCTCAGACCTGGGAATGTGTTTGCCAGGGTAAATGTATGCTGAATCTTGCTCGATCAATGATCAATCGTGAATATTTATCTTTGGCATTTGGCATTGAGTAATGATCAAGTATCATACTATGAAATGATTTAGTTTTACAATTCTGTATATTTCTCTTATTTTTTTGTATATATATATATATACACGTACCCATACGTACTGAAACCCCTAAATTTTTTTTTCACGTACCCACGTACCAGGTTCTCGTACCCGCACCCGTCCCCGAACCCGAACTGGTAACTTAGCAAATAACCTATCAGCTAATTAAAGGTTTATTTCAAGGTAAAGGAAGCCAGGTACTGTAAATGTTGGTAACTCTTAAGGTGAATGGACTTCAAACAAGATAGATTTGTTTTATATTTGGACCTTCTGATGCAAGGAGATCCCTATAACTATAAGAAAGTGCCAAATTTGTAGGGATTACGTGGTAGTTTACTGTATATTTATGTAGGATGTGGTTAAAGACTTAATTTATAGGTAGATTTGATTTTTGAATTTTTATTTTTCCCATGCAAGGAGTGCACTTCTACTTTGAGAAATCTCTTATGTAGATATGATATTTCCACAGTCCATGTAAATGAATTAGAGTGCTTTTGATAAAAACTGTAAGTTTTTTAATGTATGTTTTGGATCACACTCCATGATCTGTAATTCCAGAATGTTGATCATAGAGTCCGATCTGAAACATTGATAAAAAAATCAGAGTTTTTATCAAAAACACTTTAATCAAATCTTTTATATTTATCATTACAAAGATTGTTCTCTCTTACTAGAGACGTGATGTAATATATTACACTTATATGTACAATGGATTTAGTCAGGTAATATATTATACTAGAAGGAAGTTAATCTATTTAAGCTCCAGCAATTTGGTAGATGTTATTTCAGATGTGTAGGGTTACATAACTTCCATACATTTAGTTGATGTAAATACATTAATCAAAAAATCTTACGGGTTTAGAGAAGTAATTGTTTAAAAAAGAGTACCGAAAAATGGATATGGGTTAATATAGCTAACTTAGATATCTTAAATATATTTATCCAAAAAATAGTGAGATGTTAAGGTGCCTATCATATTAATGTGACAAATCTAAGATAGGCTAATAAACCATCTGCACTAGTTGAGTGATCTTATATGTATTTTATTGTCAAAGGAGACTTCGTTATGTTTTTTTTCTTTGATGTTTAAGAGAAGATCTAATACCGTATTCAACTATGTTGATAAAATTGTTGCCAAAACATATCTTTTGCCTCAACTTTTCTTGTAAAAAACGTTTATTTTGTTTAGACGGGTCTAAAATTTTGGATTTCAGCTGCTGACAAGGGCTCAAATGTTTGTACTGTTTTTTAAAATCAACTGAGTTTGAACCTTGGTTACTGGAGGAGCTCAATGAATTCACACCACAAATCACCACTCCTAGTGTGTGCTACTGCAACAGTTGCATCCAGGTGTCCAATGCTAAAAAATATTTTTCTTGCCTGCAAACAGTTAAAGCCCAGTTTTTTATCTCAACATGCCCAACCAAAGGTTGCCCTACCTGAGGGTTCTTAATGATCCTTCAACTGTATTCACTCCTCTGTTAAAACTTAGGCCAATTTTTAAACTAGTATAATTGGTTAGAAGAGGGAGTGAACCTTTTTCATCCAAGGGGGGCTGGCCCAAGCCTCATGCTTTTCCAGATCTTTGACCTTTTTAACACAGCTTTCATAGATGTCATTGGCCTCTGTTATTTGGATATGATGGCCTAACTTCATGACTACAGGTTGATCTTATTAATAATTCACCTTGCTAAAGGAAGAATAATGTTATTTCCTGAATTTTCTAGTCAAGCAACTAACATGCCATCTTGAGAGTATCTTTTCATCTATTTGTTTTGTAGTTTAATGTAAAATTGTTGGAAATCTTGTTAAAATACAATTGTGTCAAAGTTTCCTTATCCTCGGGCCATTTGTAACAGCAATGTGGAGCTCCTTAAAATATAATTTATGTAGGCATCGTCCTTGCTGACATTTTTGTAAAACAATTTTCTGAAATTCTGAACTATTTACAAATGGATTCCTACATTTTGCCACATTTCTTTTAACTTGCAATTTGTTTAACTCACTAGCGTTTGCTCCTCCACATAATGTTTCAAGGTGGATGATTATTTTTTTCTCCTGATACGCAGGACAAACAAATGAAAAAATTCAAAATAGACTGGAAACGAGTTGCTACTACAAGCATGTTTGGTTTTGGTTTTGTAGGACCAGTTGGCCACTTCTGGTGAGTGTCCTTGCTTTCTTACTCTTGTCATTGTCCGTCAGTGAATTTCCTTACTAGAATTTAAATTTAGAATATGAAGATCAATATTATCTGTTCATGATTGGATCATGAAAATTATGTTCAATATTTGGTAAAAGGATTGCTACTATTTATAAGGATAGTATGTCTATTGTCCTTGATGAGGCAAGCTGGGAAATATTTATTGGAGATTAGCTGGGGAAGGAAACTTGAGGATGGAACTTTAACATGAAATAAGATTGACATACATTTCACTCTTTATATGCCAAGGAAGATGTGCATTTTTAGCAAGGCTTTTAGTCTTTTAGATGATTGATGATATGATGCATGGTTCTTTGTCCTTTCCTCTATAGACTGATCATGTCTTTGTTATGACTTACTTATTTGACTTCTCTAGGTTGGCTATAAATGAAATGATGTTCTTAATGCTGCAATGACTGAGAGTATTTTACATTTATGTTGTGCTATTGAGACACAGCTTCATTCTGGTTGTAGGTATGAAGGCTTGGAGCATGTAACAAAGCATCGTTTACAATTGCGTCCCAGTTCTTTGCAGTTTGTTACTGCTAAGTTGGCTGCTGACACCCTTGTTTTTGGACCTGTGCATTTGCTTGCATTTTTTACATATATGGGTCTTGCTTCTGGAAAGAAGCTTGATCAGGTTAAGGAGGATGTTAAAAGGGATTTTCTCCCAGCTTTTATGATGGAAGGATCCACATGGACTTTAGTCCAGACAGTAAACTTTCGTTTTGTACCTGTTCGATATCAACTTCTTTATGTCAATTTCTTTTGTTTGCTTGATAGTGCTTTTCTTTCATGGTTTGAGCAACAAGAAGATGCCCCGTGGAAGAGGTGGTTGAAATCCCTCCTATCAGCTTAAACACAATAGAAACAGAAATCATAAGATTGGTCTTACACCAACAATACATATTTCCAGCTTTGCAACCCTCCATGATTCATTTGCTGCCAAGGAGCAACTATTAGAAACTGGCAGTCTTCTTTATCAATAACCATGGTATCCTCTTTCATTTTTTCTCACTTTTTAATCTTGACAGATCAATCCATGGACAAAATTTCGACATTTTCCATTTTCTGTAATTCCAATGCCACATACATTATAATTGTTAGATTTACCAGCAATGCCACCGGTTTGAATCTTCTTGACGATTAGATAATGTGCAGACCTTAGTTACAATATTGACATGATATTTGTTGATGATCTTGTTGTCTTGTCTAGTACAAGGTTTAATCATATTTTCAGAGTGCAATTTTATAAATAATCATGACACTGTAAAGAAAGCACATATTGGAAGATTTCTGGAAGTCTAGAAAGTTTGCAGAAGTAACTTTCAATTTAAATGCACAGAGATGCACCTCTGTATACATGTTGAACTGTATAAGACCTCTTTCAATGGGTCAGGAAATACTTGATCCCTGTAAAAAGAATTGAATGAATTGAGTTACTAGCATATTATACTGACTTGAGCTTTAAGTACAATCTGAAGGTTTTACTACTTAGAATTAGAAAATATTATCTTATGGCTGAATAATATCACGAACATTTTGAATAGTAGTCAATTCTAAAAACGTTAATTATAAGTTCTTTAAAGCGAGCACAAGAAAGACACATGTAAAAAATATCTGACCTTTTGGGCTTTACTTGTGAATAGCTCTTGAATTTTTTCTTTTCCTGCAATGCAAGCATTATCACTATTTAGAGGAGTGGTTAGTGATTGTGCAAGAACTGGAATTGTCATTGCAGTTGTTAGCTTATTGTTTGATATGGTGCTTATTGCCCTTGCTTGTGAGAGGAACATCATATACTTAAAGGACTTGGTATAGTGCTTATTGTTTGACATGTCCTGTTCAAGATATTCTTCCACTTGTATGATCAAGTTTAATCTGTCACAAGATTCAGGATTGAACCTGAATGAATTTGCAGATTTAGATCCTCCAAGCCCTACATTTGGATTGGGGAGGAGAGGGAGGGTGAGGGTGCTCTTTAGGAGGAGTGCCATACTGATTCAGGATTTGGGCTTTGCATGTTAGACATCAAGAATGTATATAGGAAATGTGGTTCAACTTGCCTGCAATTACAAGAAGTTAAATGGATTTTTCTTGGGCATTGTTGGGTGAGTTATATATATCATTGGTGTTGGGTGAGTTATATATTCAGTGCTTGTGCGGGTCATCATAGTAACAACATTAACATTGAGATGTTCATCATGGATAACCATTCATGTTGTGGTTGTCATTTATCAACCAGACCCCTTTCTGATCAAATTGAGGATTTTGCCATGAATGGATTCATTTGATCTAATTCCACGTCTAGTTTTATGTGTCAAATTTCTTTTACAAACTTGAAAGTTCAATTGGGCTCGAACTATATCTAGTCTATATTGCTTTATTATAACTACTTGCCCAATATTGAGTGACCGGCTATGATGTGCCTGGCAATAATGAATAAATATAGAAACCGAAAAGATAGAAGAATTTTCCACCTCAACTTTGAAATACAAGTTGTAAGTCCAAAATTTGAAGTATCTAGAAAATTGAGAAGATTGGAGGAAACAACGAAAGAGAAAGGACTTCGTAGAAAATTTGAATTTCATTTTGAACTAGAAGGTGGTGTGGAAGATGACATGGAACATATTATAAGAGAAAATGAAGAAGGTCGAGCAAATCTTTGGTGGAAGAAAAAATCCAAAGAGGGGGAACACGTGCAAGTTCTAGTAAATATGAACAAGTACATGCATAGGGAATTAGGGCAACAGATCCATGTGGAGGATTTGACCATAAAAGTAGCAAATAAACTCCCACTATTCATCTTAAATAGGATTAGGATAGCGAATCCCAAAACCTCTTTGATCATGCTCTTGCAGGTGCTCAGGTAAACAGTCAAAGGTGCATTCTCGGGGCTGGATAGACAATAGTATGCTCTTGTAGGTGCTTAAACAGTCAAAGGTGCATTCTCCGGGCTGGATAGAAATAGTATGCTCTTGTAGGTGCTTAGGACAACTTTGATTGCTCCCAAACAACATAAAATTAAAGAACTTGTATGTCATAGTCAATGTGCTGGCTATTGATGTAAATAGCTGGCATGTTGACATGCAAGCATTTACTCGTATACTGTTATATTTATTTTATTATTGTACAGACAGTCCAATAACCAAAGGATGATCTAGTTTGTCTCTCATGGATCTTAGTAACAAATCTCCTCAATCGTCATAATTAATTTTAATTACGTATCATTTAATATTAAGATTACATAAATGTGATAAAGCTGAATGTAAATCTAAGCTTTTTGGATGCATGAAATATTGCAGGACTTTGGCCATGTCATTGTCCTATAACTGGAGAGCATTTTGAAGGCATAATTGAAGCTGACTCTTCACCTTGGAAATATCTTCTAATATGCCATATGGAATCCCAAGTGTTGATTGCATTCTTGGTACCCCGTTTTTCTGCTTTGACAATAGGAGACCTGCTTTTGTGCCTCTACTAATTATTTCCAAGACACATGCAGTTTTTTCTTTTAACATTGTAATCTCCCTTTGTTCATTAAAAATTTATTTGGTATTCTTGCCCACAGATCTCAATATTGATCCAAGTTCCATCTTTTGTGTTTTCCCCTTTTGAGATTCATCCAATACATCTTTTGTAGTAACAATAACCGGCTATTGTCCCTTGATGCTCCTCTGCATGGTAATTGTTCCACTTTTCCTAAGATATTTCGCCTTTACTTTAGGATCTCCCACTAATAATGGGCATAATTTGAGGCCCTTTGGGTCTAGAACTCTTAAATGTTATACAAAATCTCAATAAAAAATTATGTGCAAATAATAAATTGGATTTGGTTTAGCCTTGGTAAAAACTATAGAGGTGCCCGCTAGAGTTATAGTAGTTTGTTCACTTTAGTTTTTTTTTGTTCAGTCTTTCTTGGGCTTCTAGAATTCCACTTTTACCAAGGCATTCAAGTTCCTCTTCCTATATTTGTTTAGTGTCCTCAATTTGGTTTAGGGAACCTTCTAGCTCTTTCCGCAACTTCTTTTCATTTTAGAAATGACTTATTCAACATCCTTTATCCTAATACCATAAGGATCCATTTACATTTGGTATATGTTCATATGTCATATTGAGTTTGGAGGGTTGTAATTACAACTTTTTTAATCCCTTTGAGGACCCTAGGTCCTAAGTTCTACTTCTAAAATTGGAAGGCTAATAATTTTTAAACCTTGGCTTGCATTGTTGGGAGTTCATGAAATTCATGTTGAGATAATACTAGTGGTAGCTTAGGATAAACCCGCAACGATTTTTCTTAGAGTACATCATTCAATTCATTAACATTTTGATGGTTCTCCATTATTTTCTCTCTTGGGATTTTATATGGTAGGTGGGGTTTGGTTAGAGTTCCCTCTTTTCTTATTAGAATGTAAGGTTCCCATGAAAACCAACTACTAGTTCTCTTAATACCTTCTTTTATATAGTTGGGAATCTTGGACATTTTTAGTGAACTAGCAACTTTATATGTTGATGTTTATCGTCTCCTATTTAATGAGACTAGTGATTGGAAAAACACAATTTTTTTATGGTTAGTGATTTAGAAAGATGTGTTGGAGAATTTTTTAGGGTGTTTTATTAGGTTTTTTATTTTCACCCATGGTTTTAAAGCATTTGTAAATTACTTTTGATGTGTCTATTGATTTCCACATGTACTTAAGGGTTAATTAAGATATTTTTAATTATATTGTCAATAGTTGAGTTTTTATGCAATAGTGAAGAACATTACTTTGGTGGATTTTTTTCTTACAAGTATATTCCCAAGTAAAATACTATGTACTGCAAACTAAATGTTAAAAATGATTATAAACAAATTCTAGTAGAATGGGCTCAATATTTATGCTCATAAATCTTTTGATCATATTCTACACATATTTTGTCCATTAGAAGTTCCCATCGAGGGAAAAATTATATTAAATGACAAGCATTGCACAATGACAAAAAAAATAGCACACATAGAGGTTACCATTAATACTCACTTTGTTCAAATCTTTTTTTAGATTGTAGTAGATAATTTCTCCTCAATTTTGGATGGAGCCATTTGTGAGAATTATGTCAAACAAAGACACCCAAACAATGTTTATATGCTTTGTATTTGTAGCTACTTACACCTTATCTAGAAGAATAATTCCATGCCCTACAATAATTACTTGTGAACCCTTATGATTATATGACCATTATGTAACAACAACATAAACTCACTTTAAATGACATTTCAAGAGATTCAATTATAATCTACCATGATCAATAAACTAGATAAAAAATAAAAACCATATTTATCCTAAAACATCAAACATCAAATATTACTCATTATTATTAAGACAACATTTCACAATAAACATAACAAGCATAGGAGCTATTAAGTCATTACACAATGGTAACCCTTAATAGTTAAGGAGATAAGTTTACAACTAAGGAATCTTCTTGACATAAAATAGTCACAAATCAAGGGCCGAAACAAGTCTTGGACATATAGTTATAGGATATGCATTCCAAATAGGCATGCAAGCATAAGATCTCATTGAATAAAATTATGCTTCTATTGAATAAAATAAGGTCAAGACTAGGGAAATCATATAAAAGAAGTTAAGAAAATAAAAAAATAATAAGTTCAATTGAAACGCGCCCATTTCATTACTTGTGAAGAAAAAGTATGGGTTGGTGGTATTTGAAAATCAAATCAACCAAAGTAACAAAAGAGGGTTAAAGGTTAGTTGAAGAGGGGATGATGTAATCTCACATAAACCCTCACAATTTATAATACACAAGAATTAACTTGAATACAAAGATAATTTAATATTTTAATAGTTTATTTTTTAAATGTTTTAAGTAATTTTTCTTCAAAATTAAATTAGGTTAATTAAGTATAAATAAGTTGAGATTAAAAAATGATAAGTTGGGATTAATAAATTCAATAATTGTTATAGTTAATAAACCATAAAAGTGAGTGGTTATTAACTCTATGATTAAAATGATTATCTTTGAAGAATATTCTAGAATATTATGTGTTTTTGTCTTAGAAGTGCAACCTTTCTGTTAGATGAATCTTTCAAACTTTATGTTCATCTTGAATTTTGTCTAGGTTCAATTCCAATAGTTTGTGTCAAGTTTGTAAAAAGATTCATTCGTTGGCTTCAAACTTGACCCTACACAATTATATACATTGCTCCTCTATTCACCTAATATATATTTATCTTATCTACTTCTTCCACTAATATGAGGGTTGGAGGTATTTAGGAATACATTAGAAGCACCATTATTTCATTGCAAAGACACAAGTTCTCTTAGGTCAACCCTTAGAAATATGTACAAAAGTTTGAGGATGTCATGCAAGGGCACCATAATGAACATATGTAGATTTGTTACTCATTTAAGTGCACTATGTTGAAATGTCACTATTGGTTACTCATTAATGCTCTAGAATTCTTGGGAATAGAAGCTCCTTTGATTGATAGAATGGATGCATTAAATGTATTTAAATACCAACACATAACATCTAATTACACCAAACATATACTTAGTCAAATTAAGGTGGGAAAATGAACAAGGCTACCTGACCAAAGTTAAATTTTGAATTTAAAAAATGAAAGGTCATGTCCACAATTGTGGAAATGACCTTGGGAGGGAAAAAAATCAAATCAATGTGAATAATGAATAAGTGGAAGTAGGTGTACATATAAGTATAATAAATGCTTAGAGTAAGTGGAAGCATGGGAGAATACACATATAAGGATGAAGCTAGGGGCTAAATGCATGGGAATACATTTGTATAGAAATGGATAAGGGATAGGGGAAGGAACTTGGATTACCACAAGAATGAACCATTTGTTGATATTTACATGCATGAAGATATTGCATCAAAATGGACACAAAACTAAATGGGAAATGACATGGATATGAAAATTTCTCCATTGTATTTTCCCCCATTTTGAGGTGCATGTGAATTTGAAAACGATCATGCTTCTTAAAGTATGTGGCACTCACAAACATGAATAGAAAGTACATATTTAGACATCAAAAAATATGAAAGGGAATCCATATAAAGTAATGGACCCTACAAGGTGTTATCATGTAAGTATGTCCTTCAGTATGATTCCTTCATATGAACTTGCAAAATAGAGGAAATATATGCCTTTTAGTATGCTTCCTCCATACAAACCTTCAAAATAGAGGAAATTTATGCAATGAGTAACTTTTGTCTCATAAGTGAAAAGCAGTTACAAAAGAGGCACTTGCTAACCATCTAAGAAATAGAAGCAATTGGAAATGAGTAAAGAGGAAAATTATGCTTGTTTCAAATATGGTAATGGTGTGTTTGGTATGGTAGCCATGGGATGACAAAGTGCTTGGAGCACAAGGCATGCTATATATTGATGCTTTGTTTGGTCATGATAACAAGTCTTTGTAGCACGTGTCACTAATTAGAAGCTCAACATAAGAATGTTAGTGGCAATATATGTCCCCTCCAATTGGTTGTATCCATAGGGTACATGGAATTGAAGGATATGGAAAAATTGTACATGATGTAAATATAGTCCATAGATAAAAATGTAAGCATGTAATCATGTGAAGTAATATTAGTAGTAAATACATCATGTGATAGGTACATGCAACATGTAGAAAAATAAAGCATGGTAAGCACATTTTAGTTGGAGATAGGGTCAAGCAAGTAAGGCTTATCCTAGCATATATAATAAAATGGTTATGCGGCCATCAACAACCAAATGAAGTATACAAAGTACTAGAGTAGTATATGCCCCCACTATGGTATCCAAGAGAACAAACACACAATGGTGTAGGTAAGGTAGTAAGTCCCTAGGAAGATGGTAATGTGTAGGGGAAGGGATGATGCACTTGGTATATAAGAAATATATATGGTAAAGGTATGGCTATGAAAGAAAAATGATATAATTAAGAGAAGGCATGATGCACCCAAGTGTAAGGATATAACCATGAAGGTGCAAAGTATAGAGCTCCGTATCATGAAGAGGAAAGCAATGCCACCTCTAACTTGCAGGATGCACTTGAATGGATACACCAATTGTTAGAGAAGAGGTCTGAGGAAATGGATCAAATCATTGATTCAAAAGGACAAGGGAAGAAATATTGAGAACATTTGGTCAATTGGAAGAATCATGTAGTGGATGAGGCTACTTGGGACAACGCTTCAAATTTGGTGAAATTTGGAATTTTGGTTCGAACATTGCCAAAATGTTCATGAGTTGCACACTCATGGAACATTTTTTTACCTAGTGTGTTTGATCCAGGGGCATTCAGGTGAATGTGCAATCCACATTACCCAAAAATATTTTAGTTTAGTTTATTGTTTTGGTTTAATTTTCATTTTGGATTGCAATTTAATTTTGGATATGTGGTCTATGGAGTTAGAGCAAAGTGACATTATTGTCATTTCATTTGACAAAATGTTATTTTTTGATATACATTGTGAAGGTTCAATTGTTCGCAGATGATTTTAAATTGATTTCCAAAGGATGGATTAGCGCTATGAAATAAATATTAATTCTTTATTCTACTAGGGTATGACATTTTTATTGTTTCATTTCCAAACATCATTGGCTTTGCTATCAAGAATAAATGGGAAAAAATTCTTATTTTCTAGAATGCGAGGTTGCACAAGTGAAGCATGATGGGAGAAATCAAAGGTCATTCCTGTGGAGAAGGTGGAGAGGCGCCAAATAAAAATGAAGACATGAAAAGGAAAGAACATACCACACAGTGATAAATAATTGCTAGGTAAATAGTGAAATATATAGTAGATTAATAGCTTTTTGTTTCCACAGTCCATAATAGTTGGCTTCAAGATTTTTGGATAAATTGTGTGCATATTGGTGTAAAAATATGCACACAGTTTATTTAGAAATCTTGAAGCCAACTATATAGTAGATTGATAGAGGGGGCCGCACACATGTGCATAAATTTTTTTGCAGCACATTAGCATGAAAAGGGGGTTGATGATAAAGGCAACTTGAGGAATGTTTAAAAACAAGTAGTTGGAACTAAATGTATGTCAATGAAATGAATAAGAGGTTGAGATGTATACAAGTAATGTGTAGAAGAAACCAAAAGGGGTTGCACATCATGATGAAGAGTTGAGAGATGCAAATAGGAAAGAATGCAATAAGCAACATGGAGATGGGAAATAAAGAAAAAGTAGAGGAAACAAGGGCTATGCTAGAGAAGGTGTAAAGGAGGATATGCAAGCAGAGAAAAAAATTGATCAGATTAATTAAAATTGTAGAGAAGAATTGGAAGGAGAAAGCAGTATAGAGCTGGGTGTATAAACGTAGGGGTTCTAGGAAAATTCACCGTCAACAATTTACTGTGGGAAAATTCACTGTCATGACAAATTCATCTCAGGAAAAATTCACTACCAACAATTCACCACTGGGAAAAATTCATGGAGGTGAATTTGTCATGGCGGTGAATTTTCCAGTAGTGAATTGTTGGCCGTGAATTTTCCGAGGGTGAATTGCTGGCGGTGAATTTTCCTGATGCCAAACATAGGATGCCTCATGGGAAAAAAAATAAACCAAATTTATTTCATAGCAATTTTATTCATGTGAAGCTTGGTTTACAATAATAAAAATTGAAGGAAAACTAAATTTTACTATGTGATTACAAATGTTGGAATGAGATTTGTATAATTAAATTAGAATTGGCTGCAATTTCATTAGTATGATAAGATTCGTGAAAGTTGAACTGCATTAAGGTTAAATTAAAAACCTTTGGATAGAAACCTTTAGGCTTAAATCAAACCCATGATGAAGACTCCTTTGCACCTATCAAAATGTTAGACAAAAAAATCACAATTTTGCTTATTTTTTTGGGAGAAAAATGAAATTCTATTTTATAAGTATGTAACACTTTGTAATATTTGAT
>VDFB02169675.1:56944-108395 GCA_007258455.2 Sequoia sempervirens | reverse complement strand
GGGCCCATTTAACACTCTTTCCTAACCTTCTCCTAGATCTGAGTGGTAATCTCATATTTTCTTACTTAATTATGTTAAATTTCATATTTTTTATGTATTTGTCGCCTTCTAACATTTTCTTATTTATGTATTGTTTCAAACATTAAATACACAGTTATATAATCATCTTCATGACTTTAAAAATATCCTAACATATTTTTTTTAAAATCATTCTTCTTACTTGAATAAAAAATTCTAACTAAGACATTTTAAATTATTTTTAATTAAATTTATCTTTAATTAATTAAATATTTTATCAAAACTCAAATACAATTATCCTCTTATCATTTTATTTTTTATTTAAACTACTTTTTAATACAAATTATTGTATTTTCAAAATGCATGTTCTCTCACTACCATTTTAAAATGATAAATCTTCCTATTTTATAAAATACTTGCAATAGTCCATTCTTGACATCTTTACAAGGAGCAAAATAAAGAATCTTCATTCTAATCATACAACTATATTTTTAAAATCCATGTTCCTCTTGCTACTATTTTATAAAATACTTACAATAGTCCATTCTTGATACCATTACAAGAAACAAAAGAAATAGTTTTCGTTATAATCATACAAAGTCTTATAATAGCTTTCTCTATTTTCATAATATGTTGGATTTTATTCTTAATATCTCAAAAATGTCCTTTTTTATAACTAATTTTTAGGATTGAAAAAATATCTACAAAATTATTTTTTCTTCTCATTATTTGTCCAATTTTTCTAACACATTTTTTACAAAACTTTATCTCACCCCATTATAGTCTATTCTTCCCTATTTTTTCACCAATCTCTATTTTTTATTCAAATTTGAAAGGAATTATGTACTTTTATATGCAAAAGTGTAATATATCCCTCATACGATCTATTTAATCCTTAAAATTCTACAAATGTAGTATAATAGTATTTTTTTGACACTTATATTCTATATATTCTTTACATTGGAGCATTCTTCATTCTACTCTTGCATGAAACAAAATTACTATTTATTTTTATTTTCCTACACTACAACAATTGGTTTCTCTTTGTTGCATGTTACATTTATTCTACATTATTATTCTTGGCCACTACAACATTATATGCAGTAGTTATATCTAACATTCTATTTCTAACTTATGTTATAATATTTCATTATATATACTACAACAATTCTTCATACAATTTTTATATTTCTATTGACTACAATAAAATTTTCTATGCGAAAAAGTTCTTTTGATTTACTTTATTCTTAGCTTATATTCATTCTTCAAGCACATTCAAATTTATTTACTTGATATTATTTATCATAATATAACTTTGCAATGTTTTTCTACATATTATTAGTTTTCTTCTTTAATGTTGTAAGTTATGTTACTTTTATTGATCTTTTCTCTTTGAAAAGAATACAAACCCATTTTCTTTTTCATTTCTTCCTCTTACAAATATTATTCACTCATTGAATAATATTTGCTCAATTTAGTAGAATTTTTTACTATGCCTAGTTTTACTTCAATGTATGCAAAATAGGCACATGCATATAAACACCACACAAATTATTTGGAAAAATGCCACAAAAAATGTGATATCATTTATATAAAACTATGGTTTGTTGCACTCCATTACAAAAATTCATCCAATTAAGAGGTGATGTAATTTATTGATTCACTAAACAAAAATAGATTTTTATTCTTAAAATTATTCTCTAGAACTAGACTCATGAAGTGACCAATTTGAAAATTTATTTCAACATTTCAATCACTTAGATAAAAATTTATCCAAAGAATAATTAAGATAGTGTTATGCAACCAATAATAGAGAAGCAATAAATCTAGCCTATTAATTTTTCTAAGGTTCCATTCAAGTATAATTTTGAATTCAAGTTTACAAGAAAAATAAGTCTATAATAATATTCACAAATAATATCTCCATGTTGATAATTTAAGCAATGCCTTCAACACAATCTATTAATGGATATAAAGAGAACTGAAAAATAGATATACTTGTAGGTTGGAATTACCTCAAGATGGAACAAAATTAAATTTTGATTATATATTTTGGGGGAATCTTTGGGCTATAGATGTTGACTATTTTCTTCATAATTCTAATAGTTTTAAATTCTAATTAGAGGTTTGAGTAAACTTGGTTTAAATATTAACAAAAATAATAGTAGGAAGATCTCATTGCTAGGTTAATGCTAGTATATAAGAAAGGATATAATGAATTAGTAATAGAAGTTAGTGTTTTTACAAAGGTTGAGGCCCCAATTGGGGTACGTGTTCTTATGAAAAAGAAGCATTGATGTGGTCCCAATTTTTTTATAATATCATGCATATATGCATTGCTATTGGGGAAAAATATTAGAAAATTTCAAGCCAATGCAATTGGTAGCTGTAAAGCCAAATGAATATTAAAAACTTTCAAGCAAATGCAGTTGGCAGCTATAAAGCCCAATTTTACAAAATGAATTTGTTTAAAAGGCTTTAGAAACTTTCAAGAAGATGAAATTGGTAGCTGTAAATCCAAATTTTAAATAATGGGTATTGTTTTTAAAATGTTTTAGAAACTTTCAAGCAAATGCAATTCATAGCTGTGAGCCAAAATGGGAGCTTGAAATAGGGTATATTCATTATAAACAATAAATTTTTTTCTCATAATGTGCCTTCAAGTTTCAAATGAAAATTTTGTTTGGAATTTTCATTTCATTCAATTTGTTTTCATTTCACAACAAAAATTTGGTCTCATGAAATCCATTGGGGTTTATAAATTTGCAAACAAATGAAATTTTAAATCACTGTGATTCATAGAGAAATAATGCCAAAGAATTCCAACCTACTAATGGACGTCCAAGTTGATATTTCAAGTTGAAATGGTGGCCCCATTGCAAACTTTCACTGTTCCTTGTCGTTCACATTTGTTGTTCACCGTGCACGAGCTTTGTCTGATAGTTTGTCATTTTTTGTTTGACAGTGATAGGGTTTGATTTAAAAATTCCCTAATTCAAAGGGGTTCGATCGAACCCCTTTAAATATTAATTTCCCCATTGAATTTAAAGTGGTTTGGCCGAACCATAGGTTTAGTCAAACTATATGGTTCAACCGAACCACTTTATGGGTTCGGTCGAACATGTGAGTTCGACTGAACCAACCTTCCCATTGAAACTTTTAAAAATCTCATTTTACTTCTTCTTCTCAATTGTAAACCACCATTTTGGTTTCACCCAATCCCATGTGGAAAGTCTCCCACCCTTCCTCCCACCTATTTTAGTGAATTTTATTTGTGATGCATAATCTATTTTTTAGATTGATTAAAATAGTATTGTTATAAAGGTATGTACCATGAAATTTTAAATAGGACCAAGTCTAAGCTAAATATATGAGTTCAAAGGGTCAATCTTGAATATAACATTAAAATAATAATTAGCTAATATAAGACCAACAAGATGGGGCTCTTTATCATCATGTTTCCCTAATCATTAGGATTGCAAGAATATCATTAGTTCGCTCCTAGAAAAATGAACACATCATATTCCTCAAGAGTTTCCTCCAAAGGTTGTTTAGCACAAATTATAGAATTTAATAGCTCCAACCAAGGAATCTTTCTAGAGTTTAGCCAACTAGGAGAACCACACTCATGAGAATAAGGATAAAGTTAATCATGATGGTTCATATCAATCGCATGTGACATTTACTATATTACTTAGGGATTGAGAGCTATGACACTAGAAACCATATTATCTTCTAGTAGGTTGGTTGCAACCTCACTATTGTCCTTAAGAAGAAGAAGATGAGGGAGGTAGAACTTTGAAAATAGTGCAAGGTCCATTATCCTAGTGGTCCAAAAGAATCTACAAATGGGTCATGTTAATTGCAACATTGTCATCTTGCACTTAAATCTACATAAGAACATTAGGGTGGTCTAAAGTTTAGGATTTTTAGGGTGGTCTAAAGTTTAGGATTTTAAGAATTTTACTTGATTGTGAAGATCCTATATATACCATTTAAAGGATCTCATTATTAGTCCTATAGGTGGATCTTCTACATCTTAGGCTACTCTTGCTTCTATTCTTGTTAACATGCCTTGTAGTTGTCTAGAGAAGTTTGATCTTTTCTAGGGTAATGATTCCAAAGAAACTTAGTCAAAAAAACTTATCTATCAATATATTGAGCAAATAAATAGTGAAAAGAGATTTTTCATAGTGGTGGAAAATCTAGAACAAATTTAGTTGGATAAAGTACAATCTTTTCATTTCAAATTTAAGTAAAAAATAAGTACCTCAATTGAGATAGTATTTTAAAGAGAGGACTTATTGATCCCTCTAAATGTGTTATGTGTAGTAGTAGCAAGAAAAATTCTCCACATCTATTTCTTTCAATGTCCTTTTTCCTTAGAAATCTAGTGCTTGTGGTGGGGAATATGGAATAAGCATATAATTCATACTTCTTTATTAATTAAATTTTGGGCTACTATGGAGCATCCAACAAAAAGGTATTTTCTTTGGTTGTTTCTTTGGATCTTTCTCCTATTTTTATTCTCTAATTTTTTTTTACTAGAGAGGAACCATAGGATTTTTCAACATCATTAGAGCCTTCTTATTCAAGTTTGGTAGAAGATAATGCTTTTATTTTAGGAAATTGATGTTCTTAAATGCTCCCTTGAATAATTGTTTTCCCTTTTGACTCTCAAATTTCTTGTAGTCTAGGTCTATCCACTTTAACAATTTATTTGAATTTTGTTCAATTAAATTCCTCTAAAAAGTGAGTAGAATTGGTAAGTAGTCTTGTCCTCCTCCAAGTTTTTTTAAAATTAATCTAATGGATCCTCAAGAGCTAACCTAGGGGCTGTGGGAATTCATGGAGTGGGAGGAGATAATCGAGGTTTGGATCATTTCTTATTTTCTACTTCTATGGGATTTTTTGATAATAAATAAGTAGTGGCTCATATTTTTCTTATTGTAGTGACTAAAGCTTACTAGTTGGGTTGGAAAAAAAAAAATTGTGAGATGAATATTATGATCTTGGCTACTCTTTTGAATAAAGAGACTTCTAATAATATTTCTTAGCAATTGGCTTCTATTGATGAGAATATTTTGTGTCTATTTTCTAATTTTAAATTCATTTCTTTTGTTCATATCCCTAGGGAATTGTATATTGTGGTCAATTTTCTAGCTAAATGGGCTTTTTAAAATCTTGATAAGTGAAATGACATGGATTGAGGATCTTTTCCCTTGACTAAATCCAAGATGCTTCTCCAATTACTTCATCATTACTAAGCTTAAGCTCTTCATTTTTACTCTTATTGGGAGTTTGATTCATGTTTGAATCATGAAATATCTTTTTCTATGGGTTTGTTTCCTTTTATTTTTTTATTTTATCTAATTGGGTAGTTATGGATGTCTATAAATTACCATCTTGTAAATTAATGTGGATTTGTTTTTCTCAATTTGATTTTATCCTTTTTTCTAAAGGGGGGGGGAGAGAGAGAGAGAGAGAGTATCATAGGATTGAAGTTACAAAAAAATCATTTGTTGAACCATTAAATTATAATTATTTGTGCCTACAAACCATTTAATAAAACCTTTAAATATTGTCAGTAATATTACATTAAAATATTAAATTATAATCAAATTTTGTCATGTTGTCACTACAAGGTTTCATAGAAGATAGGGTTTGTTCTTTTTCCTCTCCATAGTTGGAATCTAAGATTATTTCTAATAGATATTGAAGGACATAAAAAAAATATTAGGGATTTACAGCTCATGATAGGGAATCAAACTTGTAAATAGAAGGTGTTAAAGGTGGTTGTGATTTCATCTTAGGTGGGATATTATAAGTGTGTTGATACTCAGGTGTCTAGCTTTTCTTAGATAGTTAAAAATCTTCACTATGTCATATAATTGTTCCCTATTGTAGATGTATGTGATGATGTCAATAGGGAAGTGGCTAAAAATGAATTATTTTTTCTCATAAGGGTTTGATCAAGAGATTCAATTTTTTTTATCCATGCCTGTTTAATCTTCACAAATGGATTATCGACACTTGGTTTCCCATTTTAAAAGTTTATCTTTAAATTAACCATTGTGCTCATGGTTTTTTGGTGGTACTTTTTCACAATATTTTGGATCTCAACATTGTACTCTATTATTATCTATGGAGCTATGACCAACATATTCTCATGCTCAAGCCAAAGCATCCAACTTTCAATCCAACCTATGAATATTTTACCATTACACTTGTATGGGTTACAATCCCCAATCTTTTTCTCTAATTCTAGTGTGATTCTTGTTTGGAAGAAATTGGTAACTCCCTAGATTTTTTTTTGGATGTACAAAGTCTCCTATAACTACTTACATACTACTTATACTCACATTTTGGTTGAGATTGATACTTCCAAATGTATACTAGATAAATTTACCCTCAAAACTACAAATCATTATTGGAATCAATTACTAGATTATAGAGGTTTTCCTTTCTGATTTCGTGAGGTTTTTAGCATTGGCCATATTGAACATTGTTTGAAAAACAAAATTTATAGCCAAGACACTTGGTTAAAAGATGCCACCCTACACCACTATTCTATGGAAAAAGATGAATCTACTTCTAACTAGGATGAACCTCAAAAATAATGAGATACGCTATGAGGTACACTATGAAAGAAAATCCACTTTGTTTAGAAAGATAAGAATGTGATGTTTTTATCATTTTATTTTAGTTTTTAGTTTTTATTTTATTATCTTCAAATAAAAACTACAAGTATATGCAATGTACAACGTCATAGTTTAGTTTTAAATATCTCTCTATTGTTTAAACAACCAATTCAATGGAGCACTACCATTATAAGGAATCTCACAACTTATATTGGAAAGGTTCATTGAAGTTCCTGTTACTTATCAATTTATGGAATGAAAGAAGATCGACTTCAATTTAGAGCCCTACCCTTTGTAGATGTAAGATTATGGTTGATAGGCCCAAAGAAGGAGATATAGGAAAAAATATGATTTATCTACATTTCATGATTCTCAATACTAGCAAGTATTGCACAAATTTGAGTTGCTATGATATCCTCTATTGTTATTGTTTAAATCCCATTTTCTTGTACTCTAGGATTTTATTTTTGTGTTCTTATCCCATATCTAAATTCCATGTCCATTGTGAGAAAATTTACAACTAAAATGACACATTTTCATATTAATCATCAAAGCTTCAAAACATATAATTTTTCTCTAAAATATATGCTTAAATACGAAGCGGCAATGTTTAAAGCTTTAGTTGTGTGAAGAAGATTTGAGTGTCTTTTATTTGGTACACAAAATAATTTAGTTAGTATTTGTACTATATAACTTCTCATACAAACTTAAATGAGTTTCAACTATATTTATGACCTCGGTTATTTCTAGCAAACATTCATAAATCCTTCAAGATTCATAAAGTTTTTTTAATAATGTTATGTGATTAAAAAATTCTTTAAATTCTTTAGAAGAAATTTATCGTTCAAATTGGGTTAAACTAAATGTTCAATTACAATTGCATCATTTAAATTAAGATTAGGTTTCAATTAAATATAATTAGGATTAAGATTCATTTAAGCTTCAATTAAAATAAAATAAAGTAAAATAGGCACCTCTTTAAAAATAGATATACTAGTTATTAAAAAAATCTTTAACAATTAAAATATTTTTATAAATAAAGAAAGAAAAGCGAAAGTTGTGGTCAATGTCCACAAGTTACATATTTTTCCCGAAATTTTAGCTTTATAGTTTTTCTGCCACTGCTTTAATAGCGAGAAATTCTCGCAAATAGCATGACTTCACTTTCTTTCTCAAGAAAAATTGCCCTGTAATGAAATTGTTTATGAAAGTAACAGAAAACGTGTGTTTGAACAGGTTAATAAAGTTGCTTTATAAAAGCGAGTTAGATTGAAGCTTCTGTCTTTTAATGTAAGAACACTTATAAAGTCAAATTTAGAGACTGTTTCCCACTTTTTAACTTTACAGTTTTTCTAAGAACCTTCACAGGTTTCAGGACTTTAGCTTCCTTCTTCTCATATTGATGAGAAAATTTGTCCTGTAATAAAAATTCTTTGAACCTGAGAACAAGGCTGCTTTATAAAAGCAGACTTCGTGGGCTGAACACAACAAACTTAAATGGCTTTATGACCTAAAAATGGGTCGTTCAACATAAGTGCGGCCATGCTGTTTCACATTAAACACGTTGAGCCCGTAAAGAACGCTGCTGTATAAAAGCAGAGTTGTGGAGGCGAAAGGCAACAATTATAACGATGTTTTTTGTTTCACATTCTAAAGATAACCTTGGGACAGTCATCTTGACCTATGACTAATTTTAACGTAGATACACAGCCCTAAATATTTATTTCATTTAGTTCAGAGTTTATATTTCACAAATAAATATATATTCGTTTACCATGGTATCAAGAATAATTCTGGCAAACTCCTCCCAATTGTACATCGAGGTAACTACAGGATATTTGGCCGGGAACATGGAAAAAAAGGATTTTATTAAATATTGAAATTAAGCTAAAAGTTTAAGAGATCACGCATTTGACAACTCGTTGTTTACAAGGACATGCCTTTAAATATAGAAGCAGCAAGGATTACATAGCTGGTATTTAAGTCGTCAACAAAAACTAGAATAAGTTGAAATGTGAAGAGAAGGATAGGTAAGGGAGAGGGGCCCATAGTGGAGCGGGCTTCAATAGTGGGGATGGAAGTAGTCCTCAATGGACCTCATAGTGGAGTATCTTGATATTGCAAAACACTTTTTATCCATAAAGTACACAAATCGACAAATCATGTGATGACACATTGGCGCACCAATAAAACATGACTTAGTGCACCACTATCGGTCTCACTTTTTTTTTAGCCTTTTTTAATACCTTAACAAAAAGCATGCTGATGTGGCATCATATTTGATGATGTGACCCTAAAATGAAATTTTTTAACTAGGTGAGTTGCCAAATAAACTACTATACAAAATTGGGACTGATTTGAAATTCCATGTAGGATTTTGAAAAACACGAAGTTAGGGTGCTCCACTATGGGCCCCTCTCCCCTATAGGTTAAATTCTTGGACCACTAGTTATGAAGTGTGCATTATCATTTAGCTTGCAATACAGTTTGTTGTTTACGTGCGTAAGTAGTGATAATTGGTCATGTTTGATATGTGAAGGGTTTTTTTTTTGAGTGATGAGGGTCGAAATCTTGATAATCTTATCTATTTTGTTCTCATGTTAAACTATTCTTATAGTTAATTCCATCTAACTGATTGTAAATAAAGAAATCAATCATATTCAATCCCAACTTTATGTTGTTTAAAAAAGTGTGTTAAATTAATAAACCTTAACAATAATAATAGTCAAATGTTATTATGTGTCTATTTTAGTGTAAATTTATATGTAAAGTTGGATTATTTACTAAAATTTTCATATTTATGACAATTTTCATTTAATTTTGTATTTATTTGAGAGAATGGCTTAACAAAATTACGTATTGAAAAATAGTGCATTCTTGTGCAGAGTCAAGCTTACTCTCCCATATCATTATTAAAATATTTACACACATTCTCACATAACTTATCTGTATGTTATTCATATCTACATGTATTTCCATATATCCCTCATTTATTATGATCATTATTGTACTCATTCTTATACATTTATTATCTAGCTTTATTTAGCATCATTTCTTAGTAAACAACTCAGATAGGGTTCTGAGCCAAAAACCCACAGAGGGAATAAGACACTAGTAGGGTGTTTTAGTCCTAGTAAAGGTTTTTTCTAGAAAAATAGTAAAATATGAGTTGATAACAGTGTTTCCAGGTTGCCTACCCAGGGACCTGATGTTTAGAAATAGAAAATTGTATAAATGAATGCAAGAAAAAGTAACTAATGACAAGCAATTGGATGCAAAGTTGAATGCAATAAATTTTTTTCTAAATGCAATTAGGATGATTGACATTGTACTTTTCAGTTTTTCAATGAGATGAAATGATGCAAGAAAGTAAAAATGCAACCTATATGCACTTTCACTAATGCAAGATGTAATGCAAGAATGAATGAACTCCAAATCAGAAAAAATGAATGTTCTAAAATGTCAAGTTCACCAAAATGAACAATAGGGGAAATGGGTGCTTTATGGCCTAGGTCATATAACACCACTCTTCCCAAATTTTCATTCAAATATGTCCTAGGATCCCAAATTGGATTGAATATCAACCTCAAAGGTGACTCAATTCTCAATAAGGAAGACTTAGGAGGGGTTGCGTCAAGTTTTAAGGGGTTCACCACCAAGTAAAAGCTTGGAAAAGACACTTTAACATTCAACTTACAAAACCTATTAATGCAAGCCAAATAATGAATGCATTTATGATGGAATTAAGTAACAAAAAGTTAGGGTATGTGTACCTAGGAAGTCTGGAAATGTGATGAGGATTTTGGAAATGTAAAAATGTTGTCAAGATATGCTAGGGAGGACTAAGATTCCCTTACTATTGACTTAGTCAAACTACTATTTTTTAGGGGAAATGTAGAATCTTCGGATGTCGGAACAGAATCCAGAAGAATCTCTGCAAAATTCCACTTGGAGGACTAAGATGCCCTAGGTGGTGACATAGTCCTAGTCTAAATTTCTAAAATCTCTAAAAGTGATCATGCGGCTCAATTTTTGCACTTCCTTCTTCACCAAGTCTTCAGATCCGAACATGTAAATAACCTGCAAAACAAAGGAAATTTGATTGATTTTTTATAGGGGATTTCCTTGGTCAAACCCCTTGTTTGGTAATTAAACCTTGATGAAAATGCATAGATCTGAAAATGGAAATGTGTGTGAGCCATAATCTTAAGTAAGTGGGTAAAAGTACAAAGTTGTGTCACACTTTTATAAAGGAACCGACCAACACTGATCCAACTTTCAAACTTATATCACTAAAAGGGTATGTACAAGATCATCATGAAAAAAATAGGCCCTTAAGTGGCAAAAGAATCAAAAATCAAAGTTAGGCAACTTGACGAAAATTTAAATAAGTTATCTATATTATTTCAAAAATATGTAAGAATAGAATCTGTAGCAAATTGAATGTAGTTTCTAAATTCTTAGGTTTGTTTAAAAAAAGAAATCCATTTAGGAAATATGAAATTTCAATGTAGTCTTAAATTTCTCAAAAAATTAAGAAGTAGGTATCCTGCCTAACCACCCTAACCACAATAAAATGATAATTTTTTATAATATTTAAGATATAAGTAGAGGACTCATGTCACAATGTGATGCATATATTTTTTGTAATTATTTTCCAAGTAAATAATT
Source organism: Sequoia sempervirens (assembly GCA_007258455.2). Classification (NCBI taxonomy): domain Eukaryota; kingdom Viridiplantae; phylum Streptophyta; class Pinopsida; order Cupressales; family Cupressaceae; genus Sequoia; species Sequoia sempervirens. The sequence continues at coordinate 97,065 of VDFB02169675.1, read as the reverse complement.
AATTATTATTTTTTTATTACAAATTTTAAAAATATAAAAACTTGTATGTCTGACCACCTTTAACTTGGTCAAACTTCATGAAATTATTTTTTTTAACTTAATAGCTATAATGCCAACATAGAATGTGACGATGTTTTGGATTCAAAAAATGTGATATCGCTTTGAAGGCTATAGATGTTTTCTCAATCGCCTATCAATTAAGACTTTAGTCATAAGTTGAATAGAAAAACGAATAATAATTACTTATTAAATTCAAAGTAAAGCATAATTTATATTGGTGGAAAGCCTGAATCTCCTTTAAAACCCTTTCGTTTTATCAATTTTGGGTAAAACAAAAGTCATCACTTATATACCATCATATTACCACTTTTTGGCCCATCATGATCCCACATACCCAAAAGTGATATATATGTTTTAAATTTTGAAATGATGTAAACTAATAAAATATTTATTTTTTAGTATATTTTATGTTTGTATTTTTTTGAAAAAATTAAAAAATTATTTGAATATATTTTTTATAAATTAACATTATAATTTAGTTGCTGATAAAATGTTGAAAAATGAAGTTACATGAGACATCAATCTTTATATAGTAAATTTTATTTATTTCCTTCAATTTTTTTGTGTATTTATAACTTAAAATTTTAGGGCATGGATATATTTATTTTCAATTTTGATAAATATATTTGTAAATAAATATTAAAAGGGGCATGTGTTAAAACTTAGTTGTTTCCAGTCAATGTAAAATTTCATATTTATTATTTATCTAAACTAGAAAAATAAATATACCATCTTTATATAGATTTTTGTGTCTAGGGAATCATATTTTTTCAAAAAAAATTAATAAGTTTTACTATTTTTCCTTGACATGGTAATCAACCTAATGTTTTGTGTTGATAACATACATTTAGTAAAAATAAAACAGAAAATATAACTAATAATTAAACTATTAAAATATATACATTTTTTAAAACTAAACTTATGGATCTACAAAAGGGTATTTTTATATTTTTAGAAAAATATTTTTTACACGAGTAGAAGTTGTTGAAACATGAAGCTTTTCAAATAATTTTATTTTCTTGGTAAATTAGACTCAAAGTGGTCTAAATATGCATTTAGCCAACAATTTTAGTTGGAAAAGTTGTGGACATATATAACTTAGCTAAAATGAATCTTACAAGATCATATGTTTGACCAAAATTATTTTTTAGTTAAAAATACTTAAATTCACTTGTGTTGATAAGTTGGCTGAAAGTGTAACACAACTTTGTGCTAATACCCAAGTGTGTCTAAGATTATGCAAGTTATAACATGGAGAAACCCTATTCAAATGTGTTAGAATAGAATTCCTAAGTTGTAAATGAAAATGACCTACAAAGGAGATCTCAAATCACCCCAATAGGCTATAAGCATGAAATATACCTTCCTTAGGCAAAAAAATAGAATAAAAATGGAAGATGGAATCAATCAAGAAACAAGTCCTTAGGCTTGGAAGTATGGCTAGTTACATCTCCAACCTAGAATCACTTTCCTTATTGGTGATGAACCACTATTCTCCTTATTATGAGTAATGTTGATAGGCATTTTGGTTTATTGTTTACAAGGCTCGATGTAAATCACTCCTATCATTGTATTAATTTAGGACTTTGGTCATTAATATCCATAGGATTTTTTTCATCATCATCCATAGGATTTTGTTTGTTATTGTTTTTTTTCTCATCATCTTTGTCAAAGCTCATCACATCGGGCTTAGTTTTACTAGGCTTAACAAATGAAATATTATGGTTAGGCATGGGATTAGTAAAGATTTGTAAGTTTTGGTTAGGAGGAGCTACAAATTTATTACCTTTGTCATTAATACCTCCAATTTGGATATGATTAGAATCAATGAGGTCTTGCACAAGATGTTTAAGATGCTTGCAATGTTTTGTATCATTTCCTTTTTGTTGGTCATAAGCATAATAGGCATTATGTCTAAAGCTCGGAGGTAACAACTTGCTAGGATCAAGAGGTCGAACGGGAGGTAAGGTAAGCATGTTTTTGTTTAATAGTTGAGTCAGGATGTTTTGAAGTACATGTTTGGTAAGGGAGTAAATTATCTTTGCGGATCCCCAAATATATAAGGATTACTCTTCTTTATAGCAGCTACTTGGGTATCAACTTGTCAAATGGTAGGTTGGGAAGTGGAATTTAGTTGGAGGAAACTTTTTTTTGTCTCTTGAAAGGCTGGTAGGTGTTTTGGTTTGAAGATTTGAACTTTTCAGGATGGGTAGAGGTGGTTTTTGGTTCACAACTATCTATGAAATTTTGAGAATCTTGAAGGGAAATGCACAAGTGCATGAAGGAAGGGAATTTCATCATGGTAATCTTGTCTCATATCTTTGTACATTTTCTATGAACATCTTTTGAAGGTGAGAATCAAGAATCTTCACACCAATTTGGGAATAAAGTGATTGGTAACATGAAATAAAGTCAATGAATTTTTCACCGTCATTTTGTTTATATGTCATCAAATCAGCTAATGTCATTTCAGGAACCATATGCACTTGGAAATGGTTAATAAAGGCTTCAACAAGTTCATTAAATGAACGAATTGAGTTATTTAGTAATGCAAAAAACCAATCAAAGGCAACATCTTTCAAGGATCGAGGAAAAATCTTAGCCAAAAGTTTGTCCTCAAGGATAAAGTCACTACACAAAGCAGTAAAGACATTAATGTGATTAGTAGGATCTCCCTTTCCTCCATATTTCTCAAATCTAGGGATCTCTATACCTTGTGGCACCGGAGTTCTCAATATCTCCAAGGATAATGGGTTACATTTGACATAGTATGAAGGTGGACCATTTTGATTTTGATTATGGTGGAAACTTGACATTGAATGGATAAAAGGCTTTGTAAAAGGTGGTTAATGATAGGGTCATTGTGTGCATTTTGAGATGGAGGTGAATATGGTGGTGGTGTGTATGTGTTGGGAGGACAAGTGAATGGATTTCTTACGGGAGGAGATATAAGGTTAGATGCCACATAGGTATAAGGAGCAATAGTGGAAATGTGCAAGGTAGGATAGATATTGCTAGTTGGTGATGTACCACTATGCTTTAATTACGCCAGGTTCACCAAAATGAACAATAAGAAAAATGAGTGATGTTGTTGCACCACTATTTTCCAATTGTCACCCAAATATTTCCTAGGATCCCAAATTGGATTGACTATCAACCTCAAAGGTGAGTGAATTCTCAACAAGGAAGACCTAGGAGGGGGTTCTTCAAGCTTTAAGGGGTTCACCACCAAGAAAAAGCTTGGAAAAGACACTTTAACATTCAACTTACAAAACCTAGTGATGCAAGCCAAATAATGAATGCAAATGATGGAATTAAGCAACAAGTTAGGGTATCTATACCTGGAAAGTTTGGAAATGTGATGAGGATTCCATAAATGCAAAAATGTTTTCAAAATATGCTAGGGTGGACTAAGATGCCCTTAATGTTGACTTAGTCCTGCTACTATTTTTCAGAGGAAATGTAGAATCTTCAAATGTCATAACAGAATTTGGAAGAATCTCTGCAAAATTCCACTTGGAGGACTAAGACACCCTAGGTGGTGACTTAGTCCCAATTTGAATTTCTAAAATCTCTGAAAGTGACCCTGAGGCTCAATGTTTGCACTTCCTTCTTCACCAATTCTTCAGATTCGAACTTATAAATAAGGTCTGCAAAACAAAGGAAATTTGATTGATTGTTTATAGGGGTTTTCCTTGGTCAAACCCCTTGTTTGGTAATTAAACCTTGATAAAAATGCATAGATCTGAAAATGAAAATGTGTGTGAGCCCTAATCTTAAGTGCACATATAAGATTATGCAAGCTAGAACATGGAGAAACCCTATTCAAATGTGTTGGAATAGAATTCATAAGATGTAAATGAAAATGACCTACAAAGGATATCTCAAATCACTCCAATAGGCTATAAGCATGAAATATACCTTCCTTAGGTAGAAAAATAGAACAACAATGGAAGATGGAATCAATCAAGAAACAAACTTCCTTATGCTTGGAAGTATGGCTAGTTGCATCTCCAACCTAGAATATCTCATGATCCTCTATAGGCATCGATCATTAGACTTTGTCAATGCTAGATCTTGAGTTGAAAATGGATTTGGAAAACCTACATAAACACAATAGAAGATTGCTCCAAGATTTCAATTCCTTGCTTCTTGAAACTCTCCTACGAACTCCTTATGTCTCAAGTGTTCTTATCTTCTTCTCATCTTATGTAAAAAATCGGTGTGAATCTTACTTTTATAGGCATTCCTATCTAATAGTTCCCAATTATTAGATCCCAAAGGCTGACAAAGTGTCAAATTAATTCAAATATTTTCATTTCCTGCTCTTAATTCTTGAAAATAAAGCCCTCAATACTAAGATTCCTTAGGTGGCGTCTTGGTCCCACTAAGTGGGACTAAGACGCCACCAAGGGTGTCTTGGTCCCACAAGGCTTATTTTGTAATTTTAAAAGGTGGGTTGCCAAGATTAAAGGTTATTTATGGATTTTGGTCAGGTTTACAGTTGAAATATGCCTCAGGATGCACCAAAAGGGGTCTTAGGGGCACATAATAGGTGACCTAAAGGGAATTTAATGCAAGGGGTGCTAAAATAGGTCCAAATTAAGTGTGAAAATGAAAGGTGTGCATTTTTCTACACTACACACATTAATTTGGGAATAAAGTGATTAGTAATGTGAAATAAAGTTAGTGAATTTTTCACCCTCATTTAGCTTACATCTCATCAAATTAGCTAATGCCATTTTAGGAACCATATGCACTTGGAAATGGTTAATAAAGCCTTCAAAAAGTTCATTAAATGAATGAATTGTGTTATTTGGTAACGTAGAAAACTAGTCCAAGGTAACATCTTTTAAGGATCAAGGAAAAAGCTTAGCCAAAAGTTTTTCGTCAAGGGTAAAGTCACTACACAAAGAAGTAAATTCATTGACATGGTTAGTAGAATCTCCCTTTCCTCCATATTTCTCAAATGTAGGGATCTATATACCTTGTGAAACCAGAGTTCTCAATATCTCCAAAGATAGTGGGTTTCTTTTGACATAGTATGAAGGTGGACCATTTTGATTTTGATTTATGGCACTGGAAACTTGATGTTGAAGGGATGAAAGGTTTTGTAAAAGGTTTTGGTTTTGAAGGGAGAAATTCGCCAAGCCAATTTCTCTGAAGTTAAGCTGGAAGAAATTCTTGTAATAAGTGGTAATCATAGGGTGGACTCACAAAGTTAGGCTGGAAGGAAGTAGGATCACAAAATGGAGTTCCTCGAAGTGGGAAGTTAGTACGCAATTTGCTACACAGGTTCGAACATCAGTTTGAACTCCTATCTTTAGCTTAAGATTTGGCTTTACAATGTGCAATGAACCTTAGCATAGGTTACTTATTAAAAAAAAAAGGAAAAGGGCAAGGAAGAGAGAAGGTTCCTAGACTTGAAATTCAGCAATGAACAATGATCATGGAGGATTTTACTATGGACAACCTTCCTAAAACAAAATTTCACTTAACCAGATTACTACACAATCTCATGAAATTTGTGCAAGCTTTAAAGGACTGCAGATATTCAATTATTCATTCACCATAAGCATGAACAAACAATAGAAATTTAGAGCAACCATTAATCTAAGTCCAGGCTAACTTTACACAACTGTATGTCATCAACAAACAACCAAAAGTATGGATCAAGAAGGCATCTAACAACCATCTCTTCTCCATGCTTGGTACATTTTGAAGTGGCTTCCACCTAGCAACAAAATTCATGAAGAGTGAAGATATGTCATCCGTTGCACTCTCCTCCATCTTCTTATGGAAATATTCTTTAACTTTTTCCACATCTAGTTCCTTGATAGACATATTTTTATCAATCATTAATTGGATATAACCTTTGTTATCCACCTGATGTTCTTTAGCCCACTCAAGGTTGAGCTTGACTTCATGCAACACCTTTTCCAATACCTCATTTCGATGATGATGAGGTATGTTACAAGAGTGTACAATGACCTTGCTTATATAAACAGACACCCCAATAAAAAATTCATCTAATCTACCTTAAAAAAAGACAAACCCAAAACTAAATAGTTAAAAATATACACAATTCAATACATAAATATATTAATAAAGAAGAGTAACTCAACAAACCTTCCACCAACATCCTCAAATAGGAGTTATTCTTCAATTAGGTATCTTTTCTCTGTCTCATTATTGGCTATCTTGTTCCATTCTTAATGTTTCTACTTACCACCATCTAAGCTATGTGGCAATCTCTACCTTATACCTTCTTGAATACAAAAAATGGAGAATAATATATAAAAGTGGTGGAGAGGGGGGCCTTGAAAGGGCATTCAACGCTTGCTTATGATTAAGAATAATTAAGTGATAAGGTTTTGGTTGAAAAGAATGATATTATTTTATTATCTTGACAAATGAAGTTGATAAGAGTTTACCAAACATGCCTTTTATAGAACAAAAAGTAGTCCCTTGCTTGGTTTTGGGTCAAATCTATTCTTCTTTTTGAGTGCATTCTATTTTAGCATGCTTATGTAGACGACTTTCACTAAATTTCATTCATGTTTGGATTTTCATTATTGTGTGGGTTTGCAAACTTTCAAAAATTCAGGTATTATCATTACTCATACGTTCATTCTAATTTCTTCCTTTCATTCTTTTGTGCAGGTATGTATTATGATGTTTTGAATTTTTTAGTTTTTAAGCTATTTTATTTTAAGTTTAAATTTTAAGATTTTGATTTTTAATTACTATCTATAGCCCATGACAATTATTTTATAAAATTCTAATGACTGTTACCATCCCATGACAGTCCATGGGCTATCTGCATCTATCTGGTACAACTCTTCCTTTTGGTGCAGCACTTCGGAAAAAATAAAATATTTAATTAGTTGCCTTTTGGCAAATTAAATATTTTAATCTTTAATCCTCGTCTTTGTGAAAATTAATTCAATAATAGTCTTCTTTCATTGGAAAAATTCACTTCACTTTTTACTTGTAGGTAAAAATAATTATCCCTTTTATAACCCTCTGGTAAAAATTGATTCATTTGCCTTTTCACATAAAAATATTTTTGGGTAAAATAATTACCTAATTCCATAAAATTATCTTACCTCCCAACACAAGCACTTTAAATCTTCAGCAAAAAATCATTAATTTTCAATATTATTGCACATTTTGATCAAATAAAAAAATTAAAATAACTTTTAAATAAATAAAAATGCTCTTTAAATAAAATAAAATAATTTAAAAGATTAAAATTATGTATTATGTATAATAAATAAAATGATTAAGATATTTGTACAATCTATATTAATTATTCTTTATTTCTTATTTACAAAATAAAATCTAAAACATTATTAAAAAATAATTATTTTAAAAAAGCAACTATTAAATAAAAAAATAACATTAACTAATCTTTAATTATTAATCAATGAAATTAAATATAAAAATAATTACATATTAAAAATAAAATGTATACAAACATTACATGTTAAGAATGAAATTTAAAGAAGATAAAAAAAAAAGGTAAATGAGGGAAAGTATGGCTATAAAAAAATCAATAAATATAGCCATTGTGCATCATACTTTTGGGTTGACCCAAAGAGATACAATTGATGGGTTTTAAACTTAGATTCATACTATAAAACTATAATTATATTAACAAATAATTAACATACAAAAGTTACATTATGCAAAGAACATTTATTTAAATCTAGATTGAAAAATATATAAAGGTAAAAAATTGATAATTAGAATAATTTAAAGTATTTATTGATTTTTATTTTACAGTTCATGAATATCAATGTTTTCTCTCATAACATTCTATTCATCATCAACCCTTTGAAATTACACAATTCAATTAAAAACTAATTTATAAATTGTAAAATAAAAATTGATATTGCATCCAAAAATATCTAATTTTAGTTATAATTTAATTTAAAAATAAAGAATTTATAAAAATATTATAATTTAAATAATAATTCTATAAAAAAATCAATAAATATTTTGAATTTATATTTAAAGTTATAATTTTATAATAAAAAATATTCTTAAATTTTTTAAGAAAAAATATTTAAAAAATAATTAAAATTCATATAAATAAAAAATCAATAAATGTTTAATAATAAAAATATATTAAAATTATTTTTAAAAAATAAAAATAAACTACATATATTTAATTTATATTAACTAAAAATAAAAAAGTTATAAAAATATTACTCCAAATGGCAGAAGGGGATGAATTAAACTAAAATTCAAACTCAATAAAATTTAAGTTGACTTTTCGACTGTACGGACAAACACAGGTCTGAGATAAGAAAATTTGTAACAACGGACTTGGATGCTACGGATATAGTGGGTACGGGCTAATAACAAAACTGTTAGCGGCAGGTCCGTCAGGTATGGCAGGGCATCATCAGTGCAAATTGTGGCCTCCATAGCCAGTGCCTTAAAAAACCTTAACGAAAGGAATCACGTAATAAAAAGTAATAAATAAAGCTCTCTGTGCCGTATTACGATAATCTAATAATAAAAACAAGATGTACTTAAAAAAAATTCTCGCTTTGCCTCGAGAAACACGTCGAGGCTATTAAAAGTCTCTGATTTTCCTGGAAATTAAGAACAATGAAAAAGAAATCTGTCAGTGACTCCATTACCAAAAACTTTTGAAAAGTCATCATGGAATACATCACAATACCGTGCAATATTATCTTTACTTTAGCGTCTTTTACTTTACTTTATTCTATGTGTGGACAGAAATCAAAGTGGACAACACTCTACCTGGGTATTCTATGTAATTTCCTTGCATTGATCCAGTCAAAAAAACAAAGGTCAAGCTGGAAGACAACTTGACTCTTTAAAATATTGTACAGGAGTCAAGTCAGTTGGTGAGAAACAACTGTCCACCATAAAAGATTGTACAGTAATGAATTTGTATTGCAACTACTCCAGCACTCTGCACCAGAAGAGTACATTTGAATTATCATTGCAGTCACTGTCTACTGAATAGACTTCTCTTTATGTCATTATCTTAGCGTTTGGTTCACGGCTGATTAAATGCGGAAATCGTCTCGGTACAGTTCTGCAGATTGAAATGCGCAGGCGCTCAGAATCCAACATTTTTCATCATAAATTATGGAATCCGCTCTGAGAAGAAGTCGACGTTTAACTACTGTACATCGCGGAAACGTCGTCTCTCTTATTAACTCCAAATTCTTAATAGAGATTTTGTTTTTAAAATTTAGGTTGTTAATTTTGATTCATTTAAATAATAAAAAAAGTTTTTTATAATTGTAAAGAAATAGTTCAAAGAGGTTGTGATTAACATGGTAGGGTGATCTGGTTTTTATGTTGGAGATTAAGGTTTATCTTAGTGCTGGTAGGTTTGCTAAAGTGGTAATCCCACTTTAATTGGTAGGTATGTGGTAGGTTTGCTAAAGTGGTAACCCCAATTTCATTGGTAGGTTTGTTAAAGTGGTAACCCCACTTTAATTGGTAGGTATGTGGTAGGTTTGCTAAAGTGGTAACCCCAACTTCATTGGTAGGTTTGTTAAAGTGGTAACCCCATTTTAATTGGTAGGTATGTGGTAGCTTTGTGGATGACATGATGGAGCATGCCAAAGGAACGAAGAAGGAAGATAAAGGAGAGGAGTAGATACCATGTAGAAGAAGGTAGGTGGTGAGGAGGTGAAGTGTTCAAGCTAGAGCATGTTGAAAGAATGCAAGGGAGAGAAAAAGGTCTCAAATGTTTTGTATTGGAGGAATATAGGAGGGAGATGGTGGAGAGAAGAAGAAAATGAAATGGATTCTTTGTAGGAAGAGACATGTGGTAAGAAGTACAAGGTGTGTTTAAGCCAAATGAATGTGGGAGGAATAGTTCTCCATGTTGAGGAACTAGTGGAGATGTTGGACAAAAAAATAGGAAAGGAGATGAGAGATATCCTCTTAGGTTGACTTGCAAGAAAGCATAAGCCTTCTTGGTAGTATTATAAGGCAAGTGCCATCCTCATTAATAGAGTGATAGTTAAAAGCCCATTAATATAAGGAGTGAGGGGCCTTATTACCAACTCTCACTAAATAATCTTTAAAAAGAATTATAAATAGATAAATACTTCTGTATGTATTAATTTAGGCTAATTAAATACTTGTAACAAATGAAAGCATAATTAATCTTAAAATATTAAGTAAATCAAAGTTGAATTTGGAATTTGATAATTAAAATGTTACGTTCAAGTTCACTAAATGTAAGAGGATACGAGTGATCAGCTCTCAAGTCAATGATGAAATACGAATGTTGAAGATGCACCAAATCAATTCATTCGCTATAATGCCCATATATTTTCTCTTGCATCGTCTTAGCAATGTGAGACCCTAGGTGTTTATGCCTTATAAGTTATTGATTAGTTTTAAATTTTGATGATATCATATTTGTCAATGATGTTATTTTATATTGTCATTGAAGTGTATGGATCATTTGTTTTTTATGTGTGTGTGTGGGAATTTGTATATGTTTGGACTCATGTTGTGTTTTGGTATTGCTATCATACATGTTGATGATGTCTAGGTGGCCTACTATTTGGTTGTGAAACGACAAAAAATGGGGTGCAATGAATAATGATGGTAAAAACGGGGTATGATGCACCTACACTTTCCTTAGTTCATTAGGAAAAAGAGATCCCCTAGGACAAGATTGACTTTCAACCCTTAGGTGAGTCAAACTTGGTGGAGATCTTGTTGTTTTCCTTATAACTTAGGACGAGGTAAATCAGCTGAAGCAACACTTTTCAAAGATGAATGAAAAATACTAAATGAATGCAATTATGCAATGTAACACATGAAATCACTAAATTAAACCTTAATATGGCAGAATCCATAAAGAAGTTGTAGATCTAAGAAGGGCTTGATTTTATGCACCTATCACAAAAAGGTTGTGTTGAGTGTCCTCCTAGGACTCATTTTCCCTATGGAAAATGGATCTTGCTGCATGGGTTGAAAAATTGCTTTCACAGTCCTCCGGTCCTTGGTTTGTACTCTCAATTCCTCTAGGTTTCACAGTCAAAAATTTGGAAATAAATTCTAAAAGTGAGTTTTTGTGGCTTGATAACAACTTTGACAACTTTTGTAATTTTTCTCCTTTAATAGATCTTTAATCCTTCTTCAAGCTAAAATCTACAAAACACACAAGAGGGAAAATTGTTTGTTTTTGGTGAATAGGGGTTTGTCTTGGTCAAACCCCATTTTGGTAATTAAACCTTGAATTGAAACAATGAAACATGAAAGGAATGATGAATGAACACTTGTACTATGTTGCGACTCACTGAACCCTTGATTTGAAACCCTTGAAGGACTGAAACTTAGTAGATCTCTCCAAGGTCTTGATCTTGCATGAAGTGGCTTGATTGGTGATGTGATGTTGATGCTTGAATCCTAACTTGAATGCTTGAAATCTACATCGCAATGTTAGCTCCTAAGCACTGCACTGCACAACACAAGGAGACCAAGGGCGCACACCTTGTAACAATCCCCCCAGCACAAGTGAGGGGTTCGAACCCATGACCCAGGCTCTAATACCAATTATTGGATAGATGGTTATCATTGCACCAAAAGATCAATCTGTTAATGCCCGATATGATTGCCAGAGTTAATGAATCCATGGGAGGTAATTAAGCCATGTCACAAATCTGAGCATTGCACTACATAGCAAAAGGAGACCAAGGGTGCACACCTTGCAACACCCTAAGGGTATGAAATCATCAAGGAAAATAATAACTCACATTATAACATTCTCATGTTATTGTTTGCCTTAGGTTCCCATAATGTGAGTGTGTTATAACACAAGCAAGTTATGACACGCTCATGTTATTGTGAAATAAAAATATTCTTGTCTCTCCCTCACCCTCTCTCTCTCTCCCACTCTCTACCATGACCCTCCTTCCCTCTCTCCCTCCCCTTAGCTCTAGACCTATCCTTTTACCTCTCTCTCCCTCTCTCTCTACCTATCACTCCCTCTTTATATGTATTTCTCTCTATCTCACATCTCTCTCTCTCCCTATCTTGTTTCTCACACATCTCTATCTCTCTCTCCTCGCTATCTCTCCCTCCCTCCCTTTCTCTCTACCTCTCTCTCTCCCTCCTTCACTCTCTCTCTCACCCCTCTCTACCTCCCTCCCCTCTCTATCTCTTTCACCTCTTTATCTCTCTCCCCTCACTACCTCTCCCTCCCTCCTTCGCTCTCTATACCTTTCTCTATCTCCATTGCTCCATCTCTTGCTATCTTCTCTCTCTCCCTCACTACCTATCTTCCTCAATCTCTCTCCCTCCCTCCCTCTATTTCTCCCTCTCTCCCTCTCTTCTTCTATCTCCCTTTCTTACTATTTAATGTATAGTGCTTAGAGTTTAGGGCTTAAGGTTTAGGTTTTATAGTTTGGTGAATAATGTTTAGGGTTTATGATTAATGATGGAGGGTTGAGGGTGGAACCTACCTCTCTCTCACCCCCTCTCTATCTCTCCCTCTCTCTCTTATCTAGATCTCTTTCTTAAGGTTTAGGTTTTATGGTTTGGGGAAAGGGTTTATGGTTTTCTATTGATGATGGAGGGTTGAGGGTGGCAGCTACCTCTCTCACCCATCTCTCTCATCCTCCTCTCTCTACCCTCTTTATGTAACACCCTGTCGTGCAAACCCCAAAGTAACAACTAAGAACACAACAATTTAAAAAAAAAACATAAGGAATGCACTTTAAGTTTTCCAACATAACCAATGTTTCAAGTTGCACACTAAGTCCCTTGGGGTACACGAGGTGACATTACCTAAACTATCCCATAACAAAGTTAATAGATGAAACATTAAATTACCAATTACGTATCCATTTATTCACATATCATCATTTAAAACATTCATTAACAATAACCAAAATAATAAGAATAAACCATATATAACCACACATGCAAATTGCAATAAATTAATCATGGATATATTAAGTACATATTTCCACAGATACAACATAGCATTAACAGTATTTACAAATCATAGTTCAAGAATGATTTACATGGTACAATAATACATTACATCAGTTTGATAGTACATCTCAATGAACACATATACAAAATTACATCATAAGTCTTCCCAACGCATGTGGGAGTGATACATCAATACATAGATTACATCTGGAGTACAAATATAGATCTGGTAACATATGAATCCTAGGTCAAATTGCATCAGTAAAACTCTGCACTGAATGGTACAACTGCATCATAAGGGGACCCAACGGGGTGTGTAGCACGTTCCACCCAACCACCCCCATGTTGGGAGTAAATAAGGAAGGATCCCTGACCAAGCACATCCAAATAGTAAGGCAAAACTAAAATCCAAACATGAAAAAGCAAGAGAACAAAAAGAAATATCTCATAATAACAATAAATTTCCAAAACATAACAATAGACCACTTCTAGAGGATTTCATTAAAAACATCTCAAAGGAATGCTAGAGGAGAGTGTCATCACATGGCCTTACATGGATTATCCAGAAAACCTATCACAAAGTGCCACCTTCATCTATGGTTATCCTGACAGCCTATCTCAAGGCGCCGCTCCATAGGGTTACTCAAGCGAAACCGTTAACCTTTCGTGAAGACGAGGCAACGATCATGCCAACCATGGTCTTCTTGGACCACCTATAGTCTATGATAGCACTAACATGCAGACGAGGCATCCATAATTATCTTATTAATGTTTAACTACCCACCCCCTAATTAATTATTTAGGATATCACTTATTACTCTAACTCTAACGTGGGTTACCCTGACAGCCCCTTTGTGCGTCGACCCCCATGTAGAGCCACTCTCCCTAGAACCCAAAACATAAAATCCAATACCAAGGTATTGTACCGACAAGAACACTGAACCACAAATGGAACAACTGCAAGGAAAAACCATCTCGCCAAAATCATACGAAACAATGTCCATAAAACGGTACAACCCATGTGTAAACTCAAATTCACAACCATTGCCGAAATATAGGGTCAAATATCAATTTACAAGATCAAATATAAACATCAATTTCCCCACCTCTAGAAGTCCCTAACCAACAACTTAAGCTCGTATAGAAGGATAAACTAACTCAAGGGCTTTCCCACATGACATAAATCCAATAAAGAGAAAACCACAATTGATTCAATGAATAATCTCGAGAGTACACAATTACGTTAAACATTGCCATAAAACACATTTCAATACACAATAATTCCACCAAATAAATAATTTAATTTCTCAAGAATATTCATTTAATTTAAATCACAAAGTTTATTTCTAATTTCTTCAATCACACCATAACATTGCAAAATTTAAAATTATCTAATTAATTCCATCATTTCCACACACACACACACACACACACACACACACACACACACATATATATATATATATATATATGTTTTTAAACATATATACATATATACACATATATATAAATAAAACATCTATTAAAAATCATGCTTTTAAATCATATTATAAAAATGCCTTTACACATCACTATTATTTACAACAGTTTATATATATATTAATAAACATACATACATATATATATATATAAATGTATTTATAACATATAAATTTCATATATAAAAAGAAACAAATTAAAATAAAATCGAAATTTAAAAGAACCCCCTTTTTTTTTCAACACATACCGCACGCAGTGTGAGGTACTGTGTACCTCCCATTGTGGGGAGGCCGCAGCCCCCACATGGTTGTGTCCAGCACCCTCGACTATTGTGTAGAGCCTGTGGTGGTTGCGTACAGCTTGCCACAGGGGGGCCGTGGGTGGTACGGCTTCGATCGACCACCACCCCCAATATAATTTTTTCTTTTTTTTTAATTTCTCAAAAAATCCAACCCATCCATTGGTTCTTTTCTTGCTTTTAAAATCTCACACTTATCTCACAAATTTTAATTAAAAATTCATTAATTTCACAGTTATCCTCACATGATATTATCCTTAGATTTTAAAATATTAATATTTAGAAAAAATATAATTTACAAATATCTTAAACATTTTTTATTTAAATTAATTACTCTATCCTTTTTAATTAATTAGATATCTTTTAATTTACAATATTTTAAATCCAACATTTAACTAAATTACAATTACATACAATTAATCATATCTACAAGATAACATTAATTAATCCCATATAAAATAAGGATAAATTAAATAACAACTATCCACAAATAAATTAAATAAACAACAACAATACTGAGACAAAGATAAGGTCAAGACCATGACACTGAAAGACTCACAATGAGGTGATAGACTTGGGACGGGGACACTTCCTTATCAACTCCCTTTTTCAACATCATACCCGTTGGGTTAATTTAATGCTCACCCTGTCCTACCGAAGCAGGTGGAATTGAGACTTTGTTCCTGCAATTCTTGCATACAACAAACATCAAGTAGCATGTAAATCTCCATTGCAGACACACCGTGAAAGGTAATCATAGGGTAATAGGGCACTCGCAAGCGAGTAATGCTACTTTGTCCTTTCACCAAGACTCACTAACAAATACATTGAGAAACCATAGCAACATAAAATCACATCACCACATATAATATTAAAGAAAACCATGGCATAACCAAATAATATAACCATCACATAATGTATCATCAATCATCATAGTAATGTCAAGTGTAGCAAACCAACCAAACTATGAATCCACACACAACCAAGTCAGTGAACTAATCACCATCACAAACCAAGTATCAAACCAACACATAAGAGTACCAAAGAGTATCAAAGAGTAACAAAAACATGACTCGGGGTATTACATCCTCCCCCCAGAACATGGCAACTCCTGGAAGCTAGTAAATAAATATGGGTAAGCCTCTCTAATATGGGATGCATCCTCCCATGTCGCCGAAGTCTTGTCATTCAAGTCCCATTGAACCCGCACCTGTTCAATATCTTTTCCCCTGAGGGTGAGTCTTTGATGTTGTAGCACGGCCACAGGCTCAAGAGCTAGCTGTTCATCCTTGACTTGTAGAGAATTCCAATCAAGTACGTGAGTAACATCAGGATAATATGGCCTAAGGACTGAAACATGAAAAACATTGTGAATCCATGATAGACTAGGTGGCAAGGCTAGGCGGTAGGCAACAGGACCAATTCTTTCTAACATCTCAAACGACCCTACAAAGCAGGGTGCAAGCTTAAAACCCTTTCCATAATTAATAGGGCTCTTCCGTGGACATATTCGAAGAAACACTTGATCACCAACTACAAACTGCCAATCAACTCTATGTGCATCAGTATACTTCTTTTGCCTATCTTGAGCTACTACAAGATGCTCTCGAATGCGAGCTACCCTTTGTTCCATATCTCGCAACATTTTGGGTCCTAGGAGAACCCTATCCTCTAACTGATCCCAGCTCAAAGGGGTATGACAAGGACGATCGTATAAAGCTTGAAAAGGAGCCATGTTGATCGAACTATGGTAGCCATTGTTGTAGGAAAACTCAACCAAGTGCAAATAATCTTCCCAACGTGATTGTTAGTTCATGACATACATGCGGAGCATATCCTCGAGCACCTGATTGACTCTCTCAGTCTGACCATTTGTCTTCAGATGGTAGGAAAAACTAAAGTTCAATTGAGTCCCTAAGGACCACTACAAAGATGTCCATAGCGTAGATGTGAATATCGGATCTCTATCATAAATGATTCTTCATGGTATTCCATGCAATCAAACAATTTCTTCCATGAACACCTTGGCCACCAAAGAAGTAGTATAGGAAGATCGGATAAGATAGAAATGGGCTACCTTGGTCAATCTATCCACAGTGACTGTGATAGCGTCGTCCCACCTGGAAGACATAGGCAAGCCAACAATGAAATCCATAGACATTATGTCCCACTTCCATTCTGGAACAAGATGAGGCTGCAACAAACCTACTGGATGATGATGCTCAACCTTAACCCTCTAACATTCTAGACATCTAGCCACAAAATCAGTGATGTCACACTTCAATCCTGCCCAAAAATATAGTGAGTGCAGATTTGCATACATTTTCTTAACTCCAGGATGTGCCGAATAAGGTGCCCGATGGGCTTCAGTCAAGATAGGGTGCGAAGACCCTCTACAAGAGGTACATACATTTGGCTTGCATAACGCAAGACACCATCAGAATCTAGTGGGTATCCAGCAAATTTCCTTCTAGAGTTCTTCTTGACTCGATTTCAAATTTCACCTCTTGATACCAATTATCTGAGGAGAGAGCAGTGAGGACCTGACTCTTCAAATCAACCTTGAGAGCCACTACAGAAATCTCATGTCTATGTCGGCTCAAAGCATCTGGCACCACATTCTCTTTGCCCTGGATATACTTCACTTCAAAATCGTATTTGCACAAGAATTCCATCCACCTTTTATGTCTTGCATTCAGGTTCAGCTACGTGAAGATGTATTGCAGACTACGATGATCCATATGTAACTCAAACCGATGCTCTAAAAGGAATTGTCTCCATCTTACTAGAGCATGAACCACAATGGCTAACTCAAGATCATGTGTGGGGTAGTTCAATTCATGATCCTTAAGTTTATGGGATTCATACACAATCACTCACCCTTGTTGCATCAAAACAACCCCTAAGCCTTCCAAGGAAGCATCTGTACATACAACAAATTCTCCCGTAGGATCCGGTACTGCCAAAATTGGTGCACCAGTCAACTTTTCCTTAAGAATCTAGAATGATAACTGACATTGATCTGACCAAAGAAATTTCTTCCCATTCCTCTGGAGAGAGGTAATGGGATGTGCAATCCTAGAAAAGCCTTGGACAAACTGCCAATAATAGCCTGCTAGTCCCATGAAACTGTGAATTTTTGAGACATTTGTGGGTACGGGCCAATCGACAATGGCTTGAATCTTTGTAGGATCAATGAAAATTCCCTCACCTGAAACAACATGACCCAAATATTGAACTTCAGTCTTATAGAATTCACACTTTTCCAGGTTGGCGTACAATTGATTATCCCTTAAGCACTGTAGCACTTGTCTTAGATGTTCCTCATGTTCCTCCATAGATTTGGAATAAATCAGAATATCATCTAGAAACACAAGGATGAATCTATCCAAATACGTTTAGAACGCCCCATTCATTAAGCTCATGAAGACTGAAGGTGCATTTTTCAACCCGAACAACATCACAGTGAACTCATAATGTTTGTACCGAGTGTGCAATGTTGTTTTATGAATATCTGGTTCCACAATCTACAACTGATGATATCTTGATTTGAGATCAATCTTAGAAAATATCTTCGCTCCTTTTATCTAATCGAAAAGATCATCAATTCTGGGCAGGGGATATTAGTTCTTCACCGTTACTTTGTTCAACTGCCTATAATCAATACACAGATAGAGAGAACCATCCTTCTTTATGAATATTACGGGTGCTCCCCAAGGGGAAACACTTGGGTGAATAAACCCCTTAGCCAACAACTCCTCCAATTGTAGACGGAGTTCTGAAGCTCCTACGTTGTTATCTGATATGAAGCTCAAGATATAGGCTCAACTCTAGGTACCAGATCAATCTTGAAAGCTATATCCCGCTTTGGCAGCATACCCAGTATCTTTCTTGGAAAAACATCAGAAAACCTCTTAAGGAGTGGGTAATCATCCAATGACACCCCTCAACTGTCCTCTTACTCAAGATCACTCACTGCTACTGCAAAAAGCTGACAACCCTGCAGAAAAAACATTTTTAGTTGTATGGCAGAGATCATTCGCAATGAAATGGGCCTCTGAATACCCACGATCTCCACCTCCTTTTTGGAATCATCAACGCATCGCACCACTTTACGGTGACAGTCTATCATGGCACGGTGTGAACTCAACCAATCCATTCCCAAGACGACATCATAGGAGCCAAGTGGTAGGATTCAGAGGTCCACCTTAGTTGTTAATGCCCCTATATCCAGACTACAACCCTGAACAAGCTTCTCTACTACAACCTTTGACCCTGAGGCCAATTCAACCTACCATTTTATGCCTTGCCTAGATGCCACCAATCTACATCACTCTACTACTAAAGGAGATATAAAAGAGTCAGATGCACCAGAATCAAAGAGTATGGAAATACTAGTGTCATGCAACACACCTGATGTCTCGATCACAGTTCCCTGATATTCTGCTTGATGATTATCCACTATTGTAAACACCCGATGTGCTCTACCTACATCGCCCACTATCGACTCAGAAGTAGTTGGTCTCTAGCTAAAACCTGAAGTACTCCTTTGTGGACACTGTCTGGCAATATGTCCCTACTGCCCACATGAGAAATAGCATGTGCCTCACCCAAATCCTCTAACACCAGACGGTGCACTCGACTGCTAAAAATTTCCTTGTGAAGGTGTCGATTGTGTGCTTTGTGTAGGCTACATAAAATGATCTGATCTATTACGCTACCAGCTTTAGTTCTTCCTATTCTAAGATCTCTCTCCCTGCTGAGACTGTGATTTGTTCTGTTTGGGTTGTGACTGTTGTTGCTGTGTACCACCCTTAGAGGGTGCCTGAAAATTCCTGGAAGACCTTGCAACTTGAGGCTGACCACCTCTAGAACCAAAACTTGATGCTGGAACATTGTCGATCTGAACTCCTGTGTGTCCTCCCAATGCCATTGCCAAATTTTCTTCTACTAGTCGAGCCTTCTCAATCGCTACCTCCATTGTCTTCAGCTCAAAGACTCTAACTCCACCACTGATTTGGGCGTTTAAGCCCCGAATGAAATGTTGAACCAACATTCCCTCATCATTACTGATTCTTGCATATTGCTTCAATTCATAGAATCGCCACTCATATTGTTCAATGGACTTTGACATCTGCTTGAGGTCATGAAACTCATCTACCCTGCATTGCCTCCAATGATCTGAAAGGAAGCAAGCCCTGAACCTGTCTAGAAATAGCTCCCATGTGACCATGTTGATATCCAAATGTAACTTTTACTCTTCCATCCCCCACCAAGTTGATGTGGAGCCTCGCAGATGCATGACTGTGCACCGAGCTTTGGTATTGCTACCATAGGGGTGCATTACAAAGCATCAATCCAAATCAATTAACCATTTTTCCACTTCTAGACCTCCTCGAGAACCATCGAATGTAGGCGGGTGTGCTTTCATGAAGTCTCTCATATGACCAGCTAGCACTGCATCCTGATTTTCCTTTACTTCCCTCTGCCCTGATGACCTTTCCCTTTCTCTCTTGACCCGCTACTTCTCCTCTGGCCTGGGTCCCAACCAATCAAGAATCTCCCCAAGAAGGTGTTGCAACTGTCCATCTAAACTGGGCTATTCCAAGTTTTGACCACCACCTAACAGATGGTTTTGAGGGCTTCGTCATTCCTCATACTCTAAACCATGGGAACTTGGTGGTGATGGACTTTGGTGGTTGGCTCCACGGTCACCACCCCAACCTCATCCTCGGCCACGACCTCTACCTCGAGGCGTGATCCTGCACAATAATTAGAGTTATGTAAGATCAAGAGTTAACGCAAAGGTTTCCTAACCAACACAAACTACCCAGAGAACCTAGCATTAGCAACCTTGGCTCTAATACCAAGTTGTAATGCCCCATTACGCAAAGCCCAAAGGAACAACTAAGAACGCAACAAATTTTTTTTTAAAACATAAGGAATGCACTTTAAGTTTTCCAACATAACTAATGTTTCAAGTTGCACACTAAGTCCCTTGGGGTACATGAGGTGACATTACCTAAACTATCCCATAAAAAAGTTAATAGATGAAACATTAAATTACTAATTACATATCCATTCATTCACATATCATCATTTAAAACATTCATTAACGATAACCAAAATAATAAGAATAAACCATATATAACCACATATGAAAATTACAATAAACTAATCATGGAGATATTAAGTACATATTTCCACAGATATAACATAACATTAACAGTATTTATAAATGGTAGTTCAAGAATGATTTACATAGTATGATAATACATTACATCAGTTTGATAGTACATCTCAATGAACACATATACAAAATTACACCATAAGTCTTCCCAACACACGTGGGAGTGATACATCAATACATAGATTACATCTGGAGTACAAATATACATCTGGTAACATATGAATCCTGGGTCAAACTGCATCAGCAAAACTCTGCACTGAATGGTACAACTACATCATAAGGGGACCCAATGGGGTGCGTAGCATGTTCCACCCAACCACCCCCGTGTTGGGAGTAAATAATGAAGGATCCCCGACCAAGCACATCCAAATAGTAAGGAAAAACTAAACTCCAAACATGAAAAGCAAGAGAACAAAAAGAAATATCTCATGATGACAATAAATAGCCAAAACATAACAATAGACCACTTCTAGAGGATTTCAATAAAAACATCTCAAAGGAATTCTAGAGGAGAGTGTCATCACATGGCCTTACATGGATTATCCAGACAACCTATCACAAGGTGTCGCCTCCATCTATGGTTATCCTGACAGCCTATCTCAAGGCGCCACTCAATAGGGTTACTCATGCGGAACTGTTAACCTCTCGTGAAGATGAGGCAACGATCATGCCAACCACGACCTTCTTAGACCACCTTTATTCTATGATAGCACTAACAGGCGAACAAGGCATCCATAATTATCTTATTAATGTTTACCTACCCACCCCCTAATTAATTATTTAGGTTATCACTTATTACTCTAAATCTAACGTGGGTTACCCTAACAGCTCCTTTGTACGTCGTCCCCCACGTAGAGCCACTCTCCCTAGAACCCAAAACATAAAATCCAATACCAAGGGATTGTACCAACAAGAACACTGAACCACAAATGGAACACCTGCGAGGAAAAACCATCTCGCCAAAATCATACAAAACAACATCCATAAAACGGTACAACCCATGTGTAAACTCAAATCACAACCATTGCCGAAACATAGGGCCAAATATCAATTTACAAGATCAAATATAAACATCAATTTCCCCACCTCTAGAAGTCCCTAACCAACAACTTAAGCTCCTATAGAAGGATAAACTAACTCAAGGGCTTTCCCGCATGACATAAATCCAATAAAGAGAAAACCACAATTGATTCAACGAATAGTCTCGAGAGTACACAATTATGTTAAACAACGCCATAAAACACATTTCAATACACAATAATTCCACCAAATAAATAATAAAATTTCTCAAGAATATTCATTTAATTTAAATCACAAAGTTTATTTCCAATTTCTTCGATCACACCATAACATTGCAACTTTTAAAATTATCTAATTAATTCCATAATTTCCACACATATAATCATTTATATATATATATATATATATATACTTTTAAACATATATACATATATACGTATATATATAAATAAAACATCTATTAAAAATCATGCTTTTAAATCATATTATAAAAATGCCTTTACACATCACTGTTATATATATATACATATATATATACATATTAATAGACATATATATATATTTATAACATATAAATTTCATATATAAAAAGAAACAAATTAAAATAAAATCGAAATTTAAAAGAACCCCCTTTTTTTTACAACACATACCGCAAGCAGTGTGAGGTACTACGTACCTCCCACTGTGGGGAGGCCGCAGCCTCCACACGGCTGAGTCTAATAGCTTCGGCTGCTGTGCGTAGCCTTGGCTGTTGTGTGTAGCCTGTGGTGGTTGCGTATAGCCTACCACAGGGGGTTGTGGGTGGTATGTGTAACGCCCGCTGTGCAAGCCCCAAAGAACAACAAATTAAGAACGCATATATTTTTTTTAAACAGAAAGATAATCAATCGACATACTAAAATATTAAATGATCATATACATACTCATATACTTCATTTCATTCTAATACAAACAACATAATCAACTATGTCCTTTGGGGCCCACAAGGTCACATCGAAATAGACATTACTAAACATCAACTCATAAGATATCAAAAGGAACTATAAATGACAACATTAGATATATATATATATATATACACATAGTTTCCATAATACTTTATTAACTAATTACTTTCATATTAAAATAATTAAAAATCAATCCATTTGCAAAATAAATGCAATATTTTTAACACTACTACTAATATTTATGCATTGCCATATTTAATTATTATTTTATGCTTTTATTTTATTAATTACTTAATTATTTAAATTACTACATAAAACCATACCCACATTAAATAAATCATAAAATCACAATGACATACAAAGACCAATATAACAATACAATGAATATGACCAAGACGCACAAACCAAGAATATACAGGACTGTTGACACCTTGGAACAGAGTTACTTTCATGTCACCTTTATTCAACTTCCTGCCGTTGGGTTGGTTCAATGCTCGCCCAGACCTATCGAAATAGGTGGAATCGAGTCTTATTCCTGCAAAGCCTGCATCCAACAAGGTGATATACAATATACATACATATAATCAATTACAAAGCATTGTGAGAAGGATTCACAGTGTAGCAGGGCGCTCGCGAACGAGTGATGCTACCTGTCCTCTCATCAAAACATATCATCATATAAAGCATTATAAATTTACATTAATTTGCATTAATAACATCAATTACTATTTTCTAGTCTACTGAATTCCAAATAATTTCATCAAACGATCATAATAAAGTATCATCATAATATCCATGGCATCATAAGAGTATAGTAACAGTCTAAGCTACTACAACAGTATCAACCAAAATCACAATGTGCCAAACAAAACCACAGAGAATGTCACAAATCAAACAGTAGCATGAGGGGTATTACATCCTCCCCCCTAGAATTCGGCTTACTCTTGGAAGCCAGTAAAAAGATAAGGATAAGAATCCCTGATACGAGAGACATCCTCCCAAGTAGCTGAAGCCTCATCATTCGGGTCCCACTGAACCCGCACCTGATCAATCTCTCTGCCTCTGAGGGTAAGTCACCGACGCTGAAGCACAGCCACGGGCTTGAGTGCTAGCTGCCCGTCCTCGACCTGAAGAGCATTCCAATCCAAAACATGAGTAACATCAGGAAAAATATGGTCTAAGAACAGAAACATGAAATACATCGTGGATCCGCGACAAACTGGGTGGCAAGGCTAAACGGTAAGCAACAGGTCCAATCCGCTCCAACACCTCAAACGGTCCAACAAAGTGAGGCGCAAGCTTCGAACCCTTTCCGTAACGAATTGGGCTCTTCCACGGGCGCACTCGAAGGAATACCCGATCACCAACTACAAACTACTGATCAACTCTATGAGCGTCAGCATACTTCTTCTGTCTATCCTGGGCAGCTACAAGATGCTCTCAAATGCGAGACACCTGCTGCTCCATATCTCTAAGCATTTCGGGTCCAAGAAGCACCCTATCCTCTAATCGATCCCAACTCAGAGGGGTACGACAAGGATGACCGTACAAAGCCTGAAAAGGAGCCATACCAATAGAACTATGGTACCCATTGTTATATGCAAACTCAACCAAGTACATATAGTCCTCCCAACGCGATTGCTGATCCATGACATACATACAAAGCATATCCTCAAGCACTTGGTTAACCCTCTCAGTTTGACCATTAGTCTCAGGATGATAGGCAAAACTGAAATTCAACTTCGTTCCTGAGGACTGCTGCAAAGATGTCCACAATGCAGACGTGAATACCAGATCTCTGTCAGAAATGATCCTCTGTGGTATCCCATGCAATCTAACTATATCATTCATGAACACCTTAGCAACATAAGATGTCATATACGAAGATTGAACAGGAGAAAAATGAGCTACCTTAGTCAATCTGTCAACTGTGACCATAATAGCATCATGCCGTCTAGATGACATAGGCAACCCAACAATGAAATCCATGGAAATAACATCCCATTTCCACTCCAGAACAAGGTGAGGCTGTAGCAATCCTGCTGGATGATGATGTTCAGCCTTCACTCTCTGACATTCAAGACATCGAGCCACAAAGTCGGCGATATCCCGCTTAATTCTTGACCAAAAATAGAGCGAACACAAATCTGCATACATTTTCTTAACTCCAGGATGTGCTGCATAAGGCGCCTGATGACCTTCTGTCAAAATCAAGGTACGAAGACCCTCAGAAGGAGGTACATACAACCGTCCCGAGAAACACAAAGCACCATCTGAATCTAACGAATAACCAACAAATTTCCCCTCCAAAGCTCTATCTGATTCTACCTTCGCTTTCACCTCTAAATACCAACTGTCTGAAGGAAGGGCTACAAGAATCTGACTCTTCAAATCTACCTCAAGAGATATTGCAGAAACCTCATGCCTACATCGACTTAGAGCATCAACCACCACATTTTCCTTACCCTGAATATACTTAACCTCAAAATCATACTCACACAAAAATTCCATCCACCTTCTCTGCCTTGCATTCAAATTCGGCTGCGTGAAGATGTATTGCAAACTCCGATGATCTGTATGCAACTCAAACCGGTGCCCTAACAAAAAGTGTCTCCATCTCACAAGAGCATGAACAACTGCGGCCAATTCAAGGTCATGAGTGGGATAATTGAGTTCATGATCTTTTAACTTCCGAGATTCATAGGCAATCACTCTCCCATCCTGCATCAACACTGCTCCAAGACCCTCCAACGAAGCATCAGTACAAACCATGAAATCACCTGAAGGATCCGACACTGCCAAAATTGGAGCACTAGTCAGTTTCTCCTTAAGGGTTTGGAAAGCTAACTAACACTGCTCTATCCAAAGAAATTTCTTTCCTTTCCTCTGGAGTGATGTGATAGGATGCGCAATCCTTGAAAAGCCCTGTACGAACCTCCGGTAATACCCAGCTAAACCCATGAAACTGCGAAATTCTGAGACATTAGTGGGCACGGGCCACTCCATGATAGCCTGGATTTTAGCAGGATCCATAGAAATTCCCTCTTCAGAAATCACATGGCCCAAATACTGAACCTCAGTCTTGTAGAAGTCACACTTTGCCAGATTGGCATACAACTGGTTATCTCTTAAGCACTCCAAAACCTATTTTAGGTGCACCTCATGTTCCTCCATAGACTTAGAATAAATCAAAATATCATCGAGAAACACGAGGATGAACCTATCCAAGTAAGTTCAAAACACCCCATTCATTAGACTCATAAAGACTGAAGGTGCATTCGTTAACCCGAACGGCATCACTGTGAACTCGTAATGTCCGTACCAAGTACGAAATGCAGTTTTATGAATATCGGCCTCTACTATCTGCAACTGATGATACCTTGATTTAAGGTCGATCTTGGAAAATACCTTTGCCCCTTTTATTTGATCAAAGAGGTCATCAATCCTGGGAAGGGGATAACAATTCTTTACTGTTACCTTGTTCAATTGACGGTAATCAATACAAAGGCGGAGAGACCCATCCTTCTTTTTGACAAAGATCACTGGTGCTCCCCAAGGAGAAACACTAGGGTGGATAAACCTCTTAGCTAGTAATTCTTCCAACTGCAGACGAAGCTCTTGGAGCTCTTGCGTGGTCATCCTGTAAGGAGCCCGAGAGATAGGCTCAGCCCCAGGCACCAAAACTGTCCTGAAATCCACCTCTTGCTTAGGAGGCATACCCGGTATCTCACTAGGGAAAAAATCAGAAAACTCAGCAAGGAGAGGATAATCATTCAATGACACCTCACGACTATCCTCCGACTCAAGGTCACTAACAGATACTACAAAGAACTAACAACCCTTACGAAAACACCTTTTTAATTGCATAATTGAAATCATTCTCAAAGAAATAGGCCTCTGAACACCCACAATTTCCACCTCTTTACCAAAATCATCCACACACCGCACTACTTTACGGCGACAATCTAACAAGGCACGATGCGAGCTTAGCCAATCCATGCCCAAGACTACATCATATGAACCAAGTGGAAGAATTCTGAGGTCCACCTTAGTTGACATTGCCCCTAACTCTAACCTACAACCTTGCACCAACTTCTCGACCACAACCTTAGATCTTGAAGCTAACTCAACCTGCCACTTTTCGCTTTGCTTTATTGCCCCCAGTTTACATCGCTCAAAAACTAAAGGAGAGACAAAAGAATCAGATGCACCAGAATCAAAAATACTGAAATGTTAGACTTATGTAATAAACCTGTGGTCTCAATGACGGTGCTCTGATGATCCGCCTACCGATTATCCACTATTGCAAAGACTCGGTGAGATCTCCCTGCGTCTCCCACTGTTGGCTCTGACATAGATGGTTTCTGACTAAACTCTGAAGTGCTCTTTTGAGGACACATCCTAGCAATATGCCCCTGCTGCCCACACGAGAAACATCCACAACCTCGACCAAAACCTCTTCCCCCAGATGGAGCATTCGATTGCTGGAAGCTCCCACGGCTAGGTGGAGACTGAAAACTCAAGGCAGGCTGCTCCTGATGGGCACGATTCCGGCTCCGATCCCTGCGAAACAGAAACTGACCACCCTGCTGAGAAGTAGCATTCTTGTGCTTTGGTTGAAATTGCGGCTGCTGTCTCCCTCTTGAAGGCCCAAAATGACTCTTAGAAGGTCCTGCTAACTATGTCTGACCCCTTGCGAACCAGCTCTAGGAGTGGGCACACTACCAATCTGCACTCCTACATGACCACCTAGTGCCATAGCCAAGTTTTCCTCTACCAAGCGAGCCTTCTCGACAGCAACTTCCATGGTCTTAGGTTCGAAGACTCGTACACCACTGCTGATGCGTGCATTCAAACCTCGAACAAAGTGCTAAACCAACATCCCTTCATCATGGCTAATCCCTGCATACTGTTTCAGCTCATAGAAGCAACGTTCATATTGCTCCACTGACATTGCCATTTGCTTAAGATCATGGAATTCATCTGCCCTGCGCTGCCTCCAATGATCTGAGAGGAAGCGAGCCCTGAACCTTTCTAAGAAAAATTCCTAAGTGACCATACTGAAATCCATATGCAACTTCTGTTCCTCAAGCTGCCACCAAGTGGACGCGAAACCCCGCAAATGAATAATAGCACATCGAGCCTTGGTATTACTACCATAGGGGTGCATTGTGAAGCATCGGCCCAAATCAATTAACCAGGTCTCAGCTTCCAACCCTCCTCCAGAGCCATCAAAGGTAGGTGGATGAGCTCTCATTAAATCCCTCATATGACCTGCTAATAAAGCATCCTGATCAACTGCAGTTCCCCTACGCCTTGGAGACCTTTCTCTTTCTTTCTCAACCGGCTGATCCCCATTAGGTATAGGGCCCAATCTATCAAGAAGCTCACCCAAAAGATGTTGCAACTGCCCATCCAACCCTGGATTTTCCAGATTCGGTCCACCACCCGACGGATTGTTCTAAGAATTCTGTTGCTCCTTAGACTCAGGGTCGTGAGAACTTGGTGGTGTAGGATTCAGTTGGTTGGCCCCACGGACACCACCTCGGCCTCTTCCTCGGCCTCTACCTCTACCTCTACCTCTGCCTCTAGGCATGCTTCTGCACAACAAGACAAAGGTACACATAAGCTCAAGAGCCAACACACAAAGGTTACCTAGCGGACATATCTATCCAAAGACCCCAGCATGTGCAACCTTGGCTCTGATACCAAGTTGTAACGCCTATCGTGCAAGCCCCAAAGAACAACAAATTAAGAACGCAAATATTTTTTTTAAACAGAAAGATAATCAATCGACATACTAAAATATTAAATGATCATATACATACTCATATACTTCATTTCATTCTAATACAAACAACATAATCAACTATGTCCTTTGGGGCCCACAAGGTCACATCGAAATAGACATTACTAAACATCAACTCATAAGATATCAAAAGGAACTATAAATGACAACATTAGATATATATATATACATAGACTCCATAATACTTTATTAACTAATTACTTTCATATTAAAATAATTAAAAATCAATCCATTTGCAAAATAAATGCAATATTTTTAACACTACTACTAATATTTATGCATTGCCATATTTAATTATTATTTTATGCTTTTATTTTATTAATTACTTAATTATTTAAATTACTACATAAAACCATACCCACATTAAATAAATCATAAAATCACAATGACATACAAAGACCAATATAACAATACAATGAATATGACCAAGACGCACAAACCAAGAATATACAGGACTGTTGACACCTTGGAATGGAGTTACTTTCATGTCACCTTTATTCAACTTTCTGCCATTGGGTTGGTTCAATGCCCGCCCAGACCTATCGAAATAGGTGGAATCGAGTCTTATTCCTACAAAGCCTGCATCCAACAAGGTGATATACAATATACATACATATAATCAATTACAAAGCATTGTGAGAAGGATTCACAGTGTAGCAGGGCACTTGCGAACGAGTGATGCTACCTGTCCTCTCATCAAAACATATAATCATATAAAGCATTATAAATTTACATTAATTTGCATTAATAACATCAATTACTATTTTCTAATCTACTGAATTCCAAATAATTTCATCAAACGATCATAATAAAGTATCATCATAATATCCATGGCATCATAAGAGTATAGTAACAGTCTAAGCTACTACAACAGTATCAACCAAAATCACAATGTGCCAAACAAAACCACAGAGAATGTCACAAATCAAACAGTAGCATGAGGGGTATTACAGTATGGCTTCAACCGACCACCACCCCCAATATAATTTTTTTTTATTTCTCAAAATATCCAACCCATCCATTGGTTCTTTTTCTTGTTTTGAAAAGCTCACACGTATCTCACAAACTTTAATTAAAAAATCATTAATTTCACAATTATCCTCACATGATATTATCCTATACAGATATGTTCTTCATACCATTGTTACTACTAGCACTATCCTATAGAGATATGTTCTTCATACCATTCCTCCTTATCCTATGAAAATCTAACCTTATAGTGTAACTTCTCCTTCCATTACCATGTCATTACCTTTCTAGACCTTCCCCTCTTTATACATTCTCCTTTTTATCCTACACTACTCCTACCACTAATATATCCCTATACCTTGGATATACTATTGAAGAAATTTAACTGACTTTCAATATCGCAAAAATTAGACCCATATTTTTAAATGTAAAATGTGTATAATAAAGCACAATCCATGCTTCCTAATTCAACTTCACTAATATCTATTGAATTAACTTAGGTTCATTACAATAAGATAATCATATAGCCATAATTAGTTGTCAAGATAATGGTAAAGTTTTCAATAGCCATATTTATCCTTCCACATGCCACCATTAGACATACACATAAGATTCATGAACATCCATACCTATGAGCATCCAAATACAAGAAATATAACTATATATATCATGCACATCATCAACATACACATAAAATATCACACCCATCATCAACACAACTAATAGTTCCCATATCATATTATCTATGTTCTCATACAAATGTGTCTTCAAATACATCAAAGCACTCATGAGTAAATCCACTCTGTAGAGCATACACACAACTAAAAAGGTGCCCCTAAGGTATTTGTCTCCTATATCTATCCTCTTAGCCTATCCTTCTCTATGGATATGTTCCACTCATATCTACCACCTTGAGGTGATCCATGTCTCAATCCTTGTCAAGGTCACTCCTCCTCTCTACCTATATCCTTTCTCAATGAGCTAGATCTATCACTGCTACTCCCCAAAACACCTACATTTAAATATTAAAAATGTTTAATAAATCACACAACATTGATTAAAACTAACTAAACAATGAAGCATTTAATATTATAACACCTTATGAATTATATTGAATGTCCCCACCTTGAAATTTATAGCCATTACAGTAATCATCACTTATTCATACTATAGCTGTTCTCCAAAACACCTACATTTATATAAAGTGATTTTTTAAGAAAAATAATATTTAACCTACTTTTAACTCAACAATAATGGATGTATTTCTATCATAAACTCTTAGATGTCATAGAATCATGGCCTAGGTAGAGTATAAAAAATGTTGTTTCCAACCTCATATGTAAATCTAGAGTTAGAGTGCCAAAATTGTTGAATTTCATCCTTTGTGCTATTAATTAGCTTCTTATCGACTCATGGAAGCCTACTGCTAAAAGCCCAAGTATGATTTTCAATAGGACTTTCTAATCATGATCTTATTGATAGTACTTTTGATAATGTTTTACGATTTAGGCTTAATTCAAGACAAGTTTACCTTAATAATTGAGCCTTTTTAATTTTTTAATTTCTTACTAATGATGTTATTACTCTATGAGCAACTCTTTTATCTTTTTCCTTACTATTATTTACAATAGAATTGAATGCATTAAAAAAAACTTTAACAACAATATTATTTCGATCAAACTTTTTGTTTACATGAATCTTTGAAATTTATTTAGTAAAGGTCTCATTTTGTACATCTTTAATAATTGTATAAAAAATTGGAATTTTTTGGTTAATGTCTTATTGGAAAACCATTCATTGAAATTTTTTGAAGCCCACAACCAAATGGTTTGTGATGACCTCTTGCCTTCAAGAATTTCTATTATGCTCATCAATTTCAAACCATTTTGGGGTTCTTGAATGTTTTTAAATTTTAACAAACTCATTACAAAAATATGGATTTTGAATTTCTTTTTCTTCTTCACAAAGGTTCTCTCTTCTTATGTAATTTGGAGACACATTGAGTTTCATTGGTTCATGTGAGCTATCAATTTAATCATTGTTATCAACAAGTCGATTATTGAGTGCAATTTCAATGTCATAGGGTTCATATCCACATTAGTCAAGAAATTGTTGATGTATTTCTTCTTCTTCTTCTTCTTCTATGATGCTACTCTTATCAATAGGTGTTCCATCAAATTTTACAATATTTTCACATTCATGTTCAACATTTTTATTTTCAATATTATTGTCACTTTCATTTTTTAAACATTTCATTATATTGAACATTAAAATATCCAATTTAAATGTCATTTAAGGGTAAATAAGGACCTTCATCTTCTTTCAATATATATTTATAACAAGTATATATATTTAAGGGTAAATATATATTTTTAACATATATAATATGTATGGTTGGATTAGTGAGATATTTATAACAAGTATGCAATGAAGTCAAACTTTATTAGATTCGATTCTTAATAAATTAGTTTTAATGATTCAATTTATAGATTTATGCAATCTACAAGTTTAAATAGTTTGATGGTATCTAAACTTTATACATATAAAAATATGATAAATGTCTGATTATTTTGCTTTCCAATCTATAATTCTTTGATGTTCTTGGCTATATAATTGAAGTTCATTTATGTTAACAACTATTAGATTAAATATTTTTATCCCCAATTATTTTCAAATAATTTTATACTAATCTTTGTATTCTTATTCTTTCTTTCATCGTTTCATTTAAAATTTGAACCATTTAAGAATGCTATGTTATAGATTATAGTTGTCTTCCAATTCTTTTTAAATTGTTAATGGTATGAAAATATTATTGATGAGTAGATGAATTATTACAAGTTCTATTTTAGATTTGTATTCCTTTATCTAGATATATTATTTACCAAAGTCTCATTGCTCTTTTAGGTGTCTGTATATATATATATATATATATATATATATATATATATATATATATATATATATATATATATAAAACATGGAAAATGCAGACCATGTTCCACCTGTGCCAGATTATTTGTTTGCAAATACTAGTAATGAGATTAAAAAATTGAGAGATTCATTAGCACAGGGTGCAAACCCAGGG
Organism: Sequoia sempervirens; assembly: GCA_007258455.2. Lineage (NCBI taxonomy): Eukaryota > Viridiplantae > Streptophyta > Pinopsida > Cupressales > Cupressaceae > Sequoia > Sequoia sempervirens. Next base: position 64,254 of record VDFB02169675.1, on the reverse strand, counting down.
ATATATAGTGAAGCATGCATGTTAATATTGCATAGTCTAGAAAAACTAAAAGATGAACTTGAGAGGAATAGTGCATATTCCCTAGATAGAGTGACTGCTATTCTTTCCCGCATATGGGAAGAAGTACATGGTGACGTTCCCCTTAAACAAATACAGGATAGTGTCACCAAAGAAATGATAAAAGCCACTTGTTTTCCATTTTATCAAAATATGCATAAGGTTAGGGGATACCAGGTCACTAGATGTGTCGATCATGCTATGGCCTCATTGATCTACCCACAATTTCTTACAGCACATGGTCTATACCCAAACAATGACTAGATTCCATTGTATTTTGTTCAGCAGTTGTATGTTGAGGTCCATTTGGGCCTCAAAGTTAACTACCTGGACATTCCACTATATGCTGGTCAGGGGCGTGGTAGGATTGCTGATAGGCCCACCTATTATCGAGCAGATAGACCACCCCCAGTGTTTAGGGTATTCGTTGGTGATAGGTCTCTTGCTCTCATCCTAGCTCTAGCCCCCATAGCAGATGAGGTTGTCATTGCTTCCCAAAAGGAAGCAATTGACACTGTAGGTGACATTGCGGCTGCCACCACTAGGATATTTGATGATCATGTAGGTCATTATTTGATGTCCATACATTCCCAATCCACACCATTTTCAGCACAATGGACCACCATGGATCCTTTTACAGTGGTCGGCATCCCTACTTCTACACAGCTTGATGCACTTACAAGAGATATGTCACACATGACTCTGCATTGTTTGGCTAAGGACCTATTGGAGGCATATGCCCACATTGCATTAGACAATGGGATGGGTATAGAGCATGTTAGAGAGCATTTGAGATGCATAGGTCGTTCAGTTCTAGGATCCCATCACTCTCAGCCGAGCACTAGTGTGCATCAGGATCCACCTACAGTTCATACGACAGCTGCACAAACTATGGGTTTTACTGATATGTTGATTAGTTCTGGTTCATCATCACCAATGCCATCTCACCTTCATAGTCCTCTACATTCATCATTTATGGAACGACATGGGATAGATCAGATGGATGCAGATGTTGATTCATCGCTTGATCGTTTGGTGGATATGGTGGAGGCGACTGTTTTAGAGGACTTAGGTCATCCGATATCATATGATGTGCATGTATGTGTGCATGTGCATGTTTCAATTCTTTTTTCATTATTTTTAAATTTTTTTTAACTAGATATTCATGTAAGTTGATATATATGTGTATATATATTGTTACAGGTGGACATACCTCATACCACTCCTAGCCTTGGTCCAGATCGTGTGCATGATCAATGTGACTCTGTGGATGAATCTGCTGTCAGTGGACATGTGAGTTTTAAATTTTTATATAATCACACGTGTATATGTACATGCAATATATTTATGTATGCATAGATCTAGATTGATATTTAAAAATACAAGTTCATTTTAAAATAACTTTCATAAAATTTATTTAATATAAATTATATGTATTTAATACATCTTGTACACAATTTCATTTGCAGGGCTCAACATATCCATCAGAGTAGGACCGTTCTCATTCAGATGGCCATTCGTCTAGGAGTAGACATTCATATTAGGCGATGCACTCTAGATTTATGATCTTGACCACATGTATTTGATTATATGATGATCTTTAATAGTATTTGATAATTGATGATCTCTAACTTACATTTTCTTATATGATATACATACATTTGCTTATTTGTTGATCTTTAGTATTCGACATTTGATGATCTTTAATTTACATTTTGCTTTTATGATATGTACATATATTTTCTTATATGATATATACATGCATTTGCCTCTTTGCTTATAATATGTGTTATGTTTATATGTATTGAATCCCTTTACATGTATGTACATGTGTTTGCTTATGGTTTAAACATGTTTACACATAATATATGAATGCATTTGCTTTAAATATTCAATATACATACATGTTTTCTTATTTTATGATCTATTACAACTTACATTTCCTTATATTCAATATACATTTGATCTCTAGTAGAATTTTAGGGAAATCAATGCCACTTTATAATTAAGTTCATTCATGTTGATCACAATAAATATTTTTAAAAGAATGACTTAAGCAACATGAACCATTGAGTTGAGAACAAGATATAATATTTTTGACAAGTAACTTGAAATTCAATTCAAATATAATTTTAAGAAAATTCAATTCAAATTATATCGAGCTATTATACATTTTTTACAAGTAACTTGAAATTCAATTCAAATATAATTAAGAAAATTTAATTCAAATTATACCTCTATTGTACATTTTCGACAACTAACTTGAAATTCAATTCAAATATAATTAAGAAAATCCAATTCAAATTATACCTCTAATATACATTTTTGACACTTTAACAAAATTCTAAAATTACTAGAAATGTTGTGCATACCTATGAATTAAATATGTTCAACAAACTCCACAATGAAATAACTTGTTTGTTTACTACTTGATTCATTTGAACTAGGATCTAGTTATTCCATGTACACTTGAATAATTTTGATTCACTTGGAGCGCAAATTTTGGAGAAGTTTTTGCACATTTATCAAGGAGGCAAATATTGGAGCTCGACAACTTTTCATTTTTATCAATCAAGGAAAAATTTGGAGGATAATTTAACCAAGTTGGTAGAGGACTTGTTTAGAGTCATCTTTAAGTTGAAGAAGAAAATGGGACAACAAAGAAAAAGAAAAAATGCATCTCAACGAAAATTGTCAAAAGAAGAAGAACAAAAGAGGCGTGATCAAACTCTGTACTGACGTCATAGAAAGAAACAAGGTACATGCTTGTTTATTCTCTCTCTAACTCTCAAGTGTGTGTTTAGGACTTTTACTTTGAAGGTTTCTAACCATCATTGCACTTGAATGACTATAAATACTTTTAAATGTCCTCAAGTCATCTTGGTCATGCAAGTTGCAATGTTTATATGATCCTTGACTCCAATTCCTTAAGCCAATTATTTTTGTTTCAATATTTTTGTTTTGTGTCTTTGGTCTTTATTTTCATCACTTCAATGTTCTCAAATTATTTTTATGTTTTATGCTCTAGGGATTCCTCAAGCTGGAGTCAAGCCAAATCTAGATATTGGATCAAATGAATCTGTTGAAGAACACATGGACCTTGAAGTTAGGGAGGAGACTCAACTTCAAATAATGCTTGTTAGAGAGGGGTCAAGATCACTTCCTTCTACTGGTATGGATGAGCATATAAAACTAGCACAAACTTCTCTCACTTATAGCTCATCATATTTTATTAGTTTGTTTTCTTGCATACATAAACTTCACTTATATTTAACATCATCTCTCACTTTTTTTTGCAAAATATTTTGTGACACATGTAGGAAGGGCTCAACAAGCAGGAAGTTTTCATGCTCAAGTTGAGCCAAATCTAGACATTGGATCAAATGAATCCGCTCAAGAATGCATGGCCCTTGAAGATAGGGAGGAGGCACAAGTTCAAACAATGCATGTTGGAGAGGGGTCGGGATCACTTACTCCTACTGGTATGGATGAGCATATAAAACTAGCTGAGAAGGTGGGGAAAAAAATTTCTCATAAAAATTTAGATCATTTACTTGAAATGGATATGGAGAAACTGAAATATTATGCCAACCAGCCTTATAATAAGAGAAATAGGTCAATGACTAAATCTGTAAATGGAATGATCAATCATCATTTCAATCATCTTGATACACTTGAAAAAACCCAATTGTTATCACGTTTACTTCTTCGTGATGAGCTCAAAGAGTCATTACAATTGTTGGGTGTACATTCGACATCAAATAAGAAGAAACACATGGGATTACAAAAGGATATTGTTCAAATGTTAAAAAGGGTTTAGATTCCATTGGGAAAGGATCTTGAATAGTGGATAAGGCCACTACAAGAAGGGTGATGTTGACATCTATTGTACATCAAGATATAGCAAGAAAAAGAAAAATGTCTGCACTTTCAACTGAAATTGGTTATAGTAGAACCACATTGATAAAATATGAGAAAAAGAGAAAGTTTTTAGATAAGAGTTTAGAAAGCAATTGGAAATTATGTGTAGAGAGCCCCATTCTGACAGGATTGAAGATGTTAGGAACTTGGTCTCAAGTTTTTGGCATGATCAGACTTGTCCATCATCAAATACTAGAGATGTTATGAGACATAGGATTGGACCTAGTATTTATGAAAATCATATCAAACATTGGCTAGATGACACAATTTGAGATGTATATGAACTTTTGTAATGCATATCCTCATATAAGATTGGGAAAACAATGTTTCAAAGGTTAAAGCCATATTATGTGAAGATAAACAAATTTTTTGAAACTTGTTGTCGTTATCATATTGAATTTGATCTCTACTATCAGGTGTTTCGAAAGATGAGAGAAGAAGGATGTGGGTTTCAAAATGCACCTCCTAAACAGGCAAGTTTGTTCATAAAGTCTATATTATGTGATCATGAAAATGGACCTCAAATAAACTGCATAAAAGGAATTTGTGAGACATGTGGAAATTTGGCTAAATTTCCTTCAAGAATTGAGGATACTGACCTAATAAAGACAGTAAATTGCAAGAGGTAAGTACTATTTTTAGAGAGTTTATTTGTTTCAATTTCTCATAGATCAAGTTATTTGGATTTTCTTTGATGTAATGTTTCATTGATCAAGTGTGGTTTATTAGTTATACACATATTTTACTGACATGGGTACAAGTATGTAAAGTTGCAAACAAATTTTGGGAAAGAATCCACAAGGTTGAACTATGTAGAAGAGGAGATTCCCATTGGAGAATTTATGGAAGATTTTCAAAAATTGATACGACCATACATACATCATTCCTTTTTTGCTAAGTGGCAAGCACAACAATTCCAAACATTGAGAGATACTTTCCCACATGGAACAGTTCTATCAGTAGTTGACTTTGCAGAAAATCACTCCTTTGTACATCAAAAGGAGATTCAATCAGAGTATTACTTTTCAAAGTAGATCACTATTATGGTTCATGTGTGTTATCGACATGCACAATTATAATTGGATGGTGTTGATTACATAATGGCAGAATCCAGCCATTAAGAAAGAATATCACTTTTATATTAAGTGATGATAAAGACATGACACACTTTTTGTCCAACATTGCTTACAATATTTTTTGGAGAATTTGAGAAGCAGGGGTGTAAATTTTGAAAATCATTTTGTATTGTTAGATGGATGTGCGGCACAATTCAAATCTTCACGTCCATTCTATGCACTTTGTAGATATCATAAAATCTACAAAATACCACATGTTTGGATTTTTTTTTAGAGTGGGCATGGAAAGGGCGAGCATGATGGAGCAGAAGCTTGCATCAAATGAGCTTTAAGAAAGCATCAAATGAGTTATCTAGAAGATCGTCTAGACAATGCACATGATGTTGTTGAATGGTGCAAGAAACACTTTGCATCAAATGTGGTCGACACATCTTCAAGAACAAACCGACACATTCCACAGAGTGTTTTGGGGGATATCCTGCATGTATAAATTACATTAAATCGTAAATTTGAATTTATTTAAATTTAAAAATATATATATATACATATTTGTTCACATAAGTATTTTGTTGTACATATGTATCTAGGTGTGGATAGAAGATTGATGCATGGATGCAAGAGGGTAGAAAAAACAAGATCTTTGCATTGTGTTAGGAGTTTAGATAGTCGCCATGGATGAATATTAGACACAAGGGATTACTCTTGTTTTTGCACTGAGTGCATTGAGGGAAACTCTAATTATGCATGCAACAATCAAGAACTTGGATATGTTGGTAAATGGGATACGGTGGCACTAGTTGTTTTAGAAACATATGATGAAAACGAGGAAGAAAGATTTGAAGACATTCCTTTGATTTCAATTGATTATGACCATATTTTAGGATTGGTTAGAAAAGGTACACATGTGTAAGTTTTCAATAATTTAAATATTATATATATCTAGTTAATGATCTTTAGAGACATTTCTAAAAATTTTAGAATTTTTTTGTGTAAATTTGGTGTACAGGAGATGTTTTTGCAGTCATAGCAGAGTCTGGAAACATCAAAGGTGTTAGCTATTATTTATTGTGTTGCATAGAAGAGAGGAATAAGCTAACAAAATTTGAAACAAGTGATGGAATGTCATTTCCCACAGGTGAGTTTGAATTTAAAATTTTATATACATTGTATTCACATGTGCACATTACATTATAAACATTAAATATATATTGTACAAACCTTGAGCATGAAAATGTTGCACATGTACATATGTCTTACCTTAGATTCATGTTTACCATGCAGGTTCTATTATAGTGCAAGGGACATATCTAAAACAAGTCAAGGTTGTTCAGCATGGGATTCATTTTGTTGACTATCAACCTAATAACAAGGTATATCAATATAGTCACTTAATAATTGCTACCACTCTACATCTTCATGCAGTTCCACATGCACGTGGCCGAAGAAAATGGAGACTAGATAGTGATGAACATCAAAAAATTCTACATGTTATTGAAGAGAAGGCTGAACCAGAATCTTTGACTTATATTATATCCATGGTTTTCAAGTTCACTTGTAACCCTATACATGTTCAAATGAGAACTTATAGTAACTTGTACATAGTTGTAAATAATTTTGTGTAAATTACAATTATATGTACATATTTGTTCCATGGAAAATTCTTAAGTTCAAGAATCTTTGATAGCATCATCTCTCACTTTTTCTGGTTGCATGTAAACCCATATATATGCTTTCAATCCTTATTTGAAACGTAGTGAATTTTTTTAAAATCATTTTTCCTAAATTACAATTATATGTACATATTTGTTCCATGGAAAATTCTTAAGTTCAAGAATCTTTGATACCATCATCTCTCACTTTTTTTGGCTGCATGTAAACCCACATATATGCTTTCAATCCTTATTTGAAACATAGTGAAGTTTTCTAAAATCATTTTTCCTAAATTACAATTATATACAACTTATAATTGTTTCATGGAATTCTTAAGTTCAAGAATCTTATATACACTTATATAAAACTTATATAATTTGTTCCATCGAATTGTTCCATGGGAAACTATGTAAATTTTAAAATTAAGTATTATCTAATTATAAAATGGTTGTACACATATATAAAACATAAATCAATGCAAATAAAAAAAAACCCCAACCCTTAAACCCTTAACCCTATAACCCTAAACCCTTGTTACCCCTACCCTCTATCTCTCTCCCACTCCCCCCCTCTCTCTCTTGAAATTCTCTCCCTCCTACCCACTCT